>CAJDSM010016082.1:0-10060 GCA_903981925.1 Ostrea lurida
GTAGGGGTAATCGGTGTAGGACAGATCTCACGGTAGCTGTAGAAAGGTCTATCACAGAGTCGACGGTAGTCGTAATGGCTTAGGACAGACTCACGGATAGTGTAAAATGAGTTAGGACAGACTCCGGTAGTGTTAAAGTTAGGACAGGACTCAACGCGTAGTGTTGATTGGTTAGGACAGACTCACGGTAAGTGTTAATGTTAGGACAGACTCAGTAGTGTAAAGGTTTAGACCGACTCACGGTAGTTTAAGGTTATCACAGACTCACAGTAGTGGTAAAGGTTTATCAACAGACTCACGGTAGTGTAATGGTTAGCGTAGGAACTCACGTTAGTGTAATGGTTAGGACAGACTCACGGTAGTGTAATGGTTCAGGACAGACTCCACGTTAGTTGTACATGGTTATCACAGACTTCACGTTAGTGTAATGGTTAGGGTTAGACTCACGGTAGGTAATTGGTTATCACAGCACTCACGGCTAGTGAATGCGTTAGGGTAGACTCCACGTTAGTGTAATGGTAATCACAGACTCACGGTCGTTGTAATGGTTAGGGAGGAATCACGGAGTTTGTAACGGTTAGGACAGACTTCACGTTTAGCTGTAATGGTAGGACAGACTCACCGTAGGTGTAATGGTTATCACAGACTTACGGTTAGTGTAAAGGTTAGGACCAGACTCACGTAGTTGTAATGGTTAGGGACAGGACTCACGAGTGTAGATGGTTAGACAGACTCACAGTAGTGTAAAGGTTAGGACAGACTCACGGTAGTGTAAATGGTTAATGTTAGACTCACGTAGTGTAATGGTTTAGGACAGACTCACGGTAGATGTAATGGTTAGGGACAGAACTCCACGGTAGCGTAAAGGTTAGGACAGACTCACGGTAATTAAGTCGTTATCACAGGCCTCACGGTTAGTGTAATGGTAGGGTTAGACTCACGTGTAGTCGTAAAGCGTTAGGTACAGGACGCACGGGTAGTGTAACAGGTTAGAGGACAGGACTTCCACCGGTAGTGTATGGTTTAGGGATAGACTTCACGCGCTAGGTGTATGGTTATCACAGACTACAACAGGATAGTGTAATGGTTAGCGTAGCTCACGTTAGTGTAATGGTATAGGACAGACTCACGGATAGTGTTAATGGTAGGACAGACTCACGTTAGTGTAATGGTTATCACAGACTCACGGTAGTGTAATCGTTGTTAGCGAGACTGCACAGTTAGTTGTAAAGGGTTAGGACAGACTCACGGTTTAGTGTACGATGGTCTAGGACAGACTCCACGGTTAGTTGTTATATTGTGTTTAGGACAGACTCACAGTAGCTCGTAAGAAGTTAGGACAGATCCGTAGTGTAATGGGTTAGGGTAGACTCACGGTAGTGTAATGCTAGGACAAGACTTCACGTGTGTAATGGTTAGGACAGACTCACGTAGTGGTAAAGGTTAGACAGACTCACGGTAGTGTAAAGGTTAGGACGTACTCACGGTAGCTGTACATGGCTTAGGGTAGACTTTCACGGTAGTGTATAATAGCTCGTATCACAGACTCACGGGATGTTGTAAGTTAGACCAGAATTCACGGTAGGTAATGTCTTAGGGCTTAGATCTCACGTAGTGTAAAGGTTAGGACATGACTACGCCACGGGTATTAGTTTATAGCTACTTTGATATGGTATTCTCTCAGACTCGGAGAGTTCAGTTACAGACATCGGAGTTCTGGATTAAGTCGGGTAACTGGTTATCCACAGACTCACGTTAGTGTAAATGGGTTAGGCAGATCACGGTAGTGTAATGGTATCACGAGACTCACGGTAGTGTAATCGGCTGGGAAGAGGTGAAGGACAGACTCACAAGTAGTGTAATGGTTAGGAAGACTCACCGATATCGTTGGATAAGTGTGTAAATGTGACAGATACAGTTAGTTACAGTGACAGACTCACTGAGTGAGGCTACGTCGGTAATGCGTTAGGATAGACTCAGAGGTAGTGTAATGGTTTATCACAGTACTCACGGTAGTATGTGCTAATGGTTAGGACAGACTCACAAGTAGTGTAAAGGTTAGGACTGACTCACGGTAGTGTGTAATGGTCAGGATCATGACTCATCGGTAGTAGCTAAATGATTATCACAGAGATCGAACAGGCAATAGTTGTTAACAAGGGTTTATCATCAGACTCATCGGCTAGTGTAATGGTTTAAGACAGACTCACAGTATGTGTAAAGGTTTAGGACAGACCACGGTAGTTGAATGCGTTATACCACAGACTCACGGTATTGTAATGGTTTTCACAGACTCCGGTAGCTGTAAAGGTTTATCATCAGGACTCACGGTAGTGTAAAGGTTAGTGGAGCGGAGGGACCAGCACTCACAGTTAGTGTATAAAGGTTAGGACCAGACTCGACGGTAGTGTATGGTTTTACAGACTCAACGGGTAGTGTAAAGGTTTAGGACAGCTCACGGTAGTGTATATGGTTAGGATCAGACTTCACGGTAGAGTATATGGTTTAGAACAGACTGCCCACGTGTAGGTGTAAAGGTATAGAGACAGACTCACGTTAGTAGTAATGGTTAGGGTAGAACTCACGGCTAGTGTAATTGGTGTTAAGGACGGACTCACGTAGTGTATGGTTGGACAGACTCACGGTAGGTTGTAAAGGTTAGAACAGACTCACGGTAGGTCGTACAGGTTTAAGACAGACTCACGGGTTAGTGTAATCGGTTTAGAGGTAGACCTTCACGGTAGTGTAATGGTTGGTCACAGACTCACGGTAGTGTAATGGTTAGCGGTAGACTTACGGTAGCCTAATGACTAAGGGTCTTCACTTCATCACCAAGAGGTTCGATCTGACTTTAGCGTCAGTTTTAACATGGGAGGAGACTGTTTCTTTACCAAGCGCACAACATTAGTAAGTGAAAACCACGTGTCTCTCAGATATCCGAGGTCCCTCTATTGGTTCAGGCGCGATAATGAAACTCCACTGATACGATCTAAAGGGTGGTGCATCGGTCTATAACGCAAAAGACGATAACATATTTTTTTATGCTTGCATTTTAATATGATTAGAACAGGGCGTTGTCGTAATACATTTGCCGAAAAGGCCCGAGGAGTTGCGAGTAAGATACGTGTATCTACATGGGTCTTTTTGGTGTTTTAATAGTTTATTATCTTTTCAAGAAATATTTCTTTGATAACGATATTTTTCGTTCAAACTACTTGCAAATTTTAAGCTGGATTTTTCGTTATATCGCGACACTTCTGCACTATAATCCATAAAATCTTATAAAAGCGAAAGTTGGCATAAACCCCAATTTATCGATTAATGCGCTCAATACCATAAATGAGTACAAGTTTAGCTTTTGAAAAAAGTAGAGAGTTCAGTGCAGTAGAATTTATCCTTATTTGAGAGGGAATGGTTGCGTTTAGGTGTTTTTTGTTTTGTTTTTTTTTTCCTTTTTTTTTTTAATTTTATTTATTTATTATTAATCATAAATTTCTCTTTAAATTAATAAAACTGAATGATACATCTGAGCGGAAGTTTCAACGGTGTACTAATTTTGAAAAGTGTTTATTTTTGTTAAATGGTATAAGCAAGAGGCCTAGGACGATTTTGGAAAAGGGGGGGGCGGGGCACCTAAAAAAATCAACGAGACAAGTTTAGCCTATAACGCACTAACTAACTGCTGATAGTTCTGAAATTGTGTGATTAAACCCATAGAAAATGTTTTTACAGACTATTCTCTTATGAATCTTAATTAAACAACGCTTCAATTACGGGGGAATTTGAACACAGATTTGCTTCATGATTCTGCGTTCAAGTTTCTTTTCCAACTACTGTGAAAGAGGGTGTGTGTAGTTGCGACTGATAAACTTTGTGACGTGGACCAACAGACAGGCCGCAAAACAATTGTCTCCCCACTAAGTTGGTAAAGGGGAGGGCATTATAAACCAAGTTGAAAACATATGAAAATATCAATCCTTAAATATTTGTGTGAAAGGGTAATATAAAGGGTATATAATTTCCTCGTGTAAATGTATTGGTCTTTGATTGTAAAACATTTTTATAAAGTCTTTTACGAGATACTTTGCATACAGACCCTAAAATAAGAAGATGTACACCGATTATAGAAATCCACATAGCTGTACGCCAAGCCGTTACACATCTAATTATAGAGCGCACCGCGTTTATTCGATTTTCCTGTAAACACGTTGTACCCCGTGTTACCTTGAATGACCGACTTTTATTAGTAGAGTAGCATTTGTTACCCAGATTCCAATTCTAGCGCTGCGCATTGGAAGGTTTAACTCACAACAATATACGTCAGGCCGGCGTTAAATATTTGGTGTAAAGCTGGTAATAAAGGGTATATAATTCCTCGTGTAAATGTATTGTCTTTGATTGTAAAAACATCTTTATAAAGCTTCTTTTACGAGATACTTTGGCATACAGAAGATGTACCCGATTATAGAATCTCACATAGCTGTACGCCAAGCCGTACACATCTAATTATAGAGCGCACCGCGTTTATCGATTTTCTGTAAACACGTGTACCCCGTTGTTACCTTGATGACGCGACTTTTATATATAGAATGATTTTACCCAGGATTCCAATCTACGCATGCGGCATCTGGAAGGTTTAACTCACAACAAATAGTCAGTGCACTGACTAATGAAATAATTTGTTTATTACAATGAAGAAGAAAAAGATAGACTCGTACAGCTGTACTTTATATTTTTCGTATATGCATATATATTTGACGGCTTTGTGTAAGCAGATGATCTTAATAACCTTTGATTTTGTTGTACAATGTACGTAAATTTTGGAACGTGTCATTAATTATCACCTAGTTTTGTGATCTCGCTCTCAATTTCATCAACTTTGTTGTAACATCTACACAATAAAACATAATTTAACCTAAAATGTGTCA
Organism: Ostrea lurida; assembly: GCA_903981925.1. NCBI lineage: Eukaryota > Metazoa > Mollusca > Bivalvia > Ostreida > Ostreidae > Ostrea > Ostrea lurida. Next base: position 4,929 of record CAJDSM010016082.1, read on the forward strand.
AATGATGACAAAATCATAACACAGTAAGTTACAAAGGTTGCATGCCGAATGACAGTAAAGGGACATAACCTTTGGAAACTGTGGGATTGATATATTATCGGACGAAACTTGAATTACGGCCACCAAGAAGCTTTCTATAGACATTCTGACTGATTTTTCAGGTTCTCAAAAAGTTCACGAAAGCTTCACATTATATACACTCACCTTCGAAAATGAGGTCAATTGCTTTTCAGGGTTATGTAGATAGTATGGTAGAAAGTAGAAATTTTGGATGCCTGTTTTTAAACATTTTTATTGTATAATAATTGATTGATTGATTATTTAATGTTTTATGTCCAACTCGAGAATAGTTTACTCATATGGAGACGTCACCATTGCCGGTGAAGGGCTCCAAATTTAGGCCTGTGCTCGGCACTCAGGGCCTTTGATCTTTATCGTGCCACACCTGCTGTGACGTTTTCCGGTCTCATCCGAATGACTGCCCAATTCAATCGCCACTTGCGACACGCAAGGGGATGCTGGGGACCTATTCTAACCCGAACCCCTAAGGGTCTTATTGTTAATGTATATTAATAAATGTTTTTGTCAGATAAGGAAAATGTGAGTTTTATAAAGATTGAAGTTCAAGATTTAAATTATGAAATACCGGTATATAAAAATAAATTTGCTTTAAACCTATCCCCCCGAGGGGGGGAGGGGGCGTTGGCATATCAGGGGAACATCACAACTGCTACATTCGACATCTGTGTAAGAACCCACAAACCAATTCAATAGAATTCGCAAAGTGCAACTGCCAAATGAACAAATGCAGATACATAGAGAGTTTCGTTAATTCTAATCTTCCACTTTCTAAAAAAAAAAAGTAGTTGATATTACTTATGATATACATAATTACATGTGTCTCTTAGTCTATGGATATACTGTTAATTCACGAGATTTCACTCTTGTATTTATGGAAATATTTCAAAGTCGTCTGTTGCCTAATTCCTCAACTATCAAATCGTAGTGTTTTTGCTGGATCGCATTGTGGTCTTCAACATGGATGTCCTCATACTTACAAGTCACACAGTTGTTAGGACGATAACTCTCGTAGTAACTTTTTAAAGTAATGAATACAGGTTATGCCATTGTTTTAAATTGCTGGTTTATTATGTATCTTGTGTTTGTTGTTTTATGCTTCCCTAGGAAATAATTTCTATGTACGAGTAATTTAGTCAAGTTGTGTAACCATCGGATTGAAGTAGGACGAAATGCCTTTACCGTCAGAACGTGTAATCGTGATATTAATTTTCCAATATGTATGAATGAAGTGTTACATCTATTGGGTGCTTGAGGACAGAATAATATAATTAATGCATTCAGTAATACGATGTTATATTAGGACAAGCAATTTGCATGGTAGGATGCCGAGAATATTACAAGGGGAACTGCCTGGAACACCCCAACCTTGAGCTCATACTTTGAAATACAATGTAAATTGGGACAGCTTTAGAGATGGGACTTTCATTCTGTTTGTTTTCTACAAACTTCGCTAATAGGGGATTCGTAAAGTTCAATTCCCAATTTTATGGGATGGGAAAGTTGTAGGGTCATGTGGAAAGAGCGTAATAATGTAAAAGTCATATCTAGTTGGAATCCAGGAGGAGGGGGAGGATCCCCCGAACTGTTCTACCAGGGACGGATCCAGCGTGAATTAAGGACCCATGTAATTATAAGTCATGTGACGTAGAAATCACTTTCTTGAAGACCATGTACACATTTACTATAGCATGCATTTATTATGCTCAAATTACCTTATGCTTTACTCACAAACGCTGTTACGAATAGGTCAAAACAATGTTTATCATCAAAATACATGACTGTAACAATCCGCAAAGGGCTGTGGGGTGTCCACTCCTACCTATTTACATGTACTTTGCTTGTGAAATAAATGTTTACCAACTTCAGTTTTGACCCTTCCTAGCAAAACCTTGATATACGAGTGGTCCAGGTGCCGAAGCCATGGAACGATGTAGGTTTTTACTGGAAGAGTAATGCATTCAGTGGTGTAGTACATGTATGTGATAATCGTTATGGGGAGGTCACCGTTGCTGGTGGAAGGGCTGCAAAATTTAGGCCTATGCTAGACACTAACGGCCTCTGAGCAGTGAGGGATCTTTATCGTGCCACACCTGCTGTGACACGGGATCTTGATCTTTTCTCTCTCATCTGAATGGCCGCTTCATATAGTCGCCTCTTACGACAAGAATGGGGTACTGAAGACCAGATACATGTACGGACATATTCTAACCCGAGTTCCCACGGGAGCAAATAAATATGAAATGCACGATATAAATGTTTTGGTATTGGTTGTGTTTTCGGTAATACCGTATATAAATATATTAAGGATCCTCGCTTCGGATTTCCCACCCACCACCTTCCCCCTCTTCTCCTGCGAATTAAGAGTTGGTCAAGAAACAGTGTATCATAAATCAATAGCAAGTATGATAGGCCTCTGGTTTCCAATTTTCATTTTAAATTTTTGTATTTCATATTTTATTACTTTGAGCGGTGTACTGTACATGAATGGAAAGATTTTATTCGGTACCTCAATTAACGATGCCCCGCTGTTAAGAACAACTTACGATGAACTTTAGTTCCATCCATGAGGATGATATGACTCTCATCCATTAATAAGGTACAGAAACTCAAAATAAGGGCAAACTTCCTTAGTCTTTATGGTAAGAAAATAAATATTAATAACCAGTGTGTAATTAAAGGGCATAATTAAATCGGTGATGAACGATATGTCGATCACCGCTTCATGAGGGGTATGATACCCTTTATCTTAAAGTCTTGTATTTCTATAGACAATGTGACTCAACGAGCTTTTAAATACCGTCACAGTTAAAAAATCATATCGCCATGTTTATCATCACATCATTGACCAATCCGCTAACACAATATCAAGTCTCGCGTTATCTGGCTGATTATCGCGAAAACGTCAGAAGTCAAATTTACACCTTTGAAAATTTTCGACGCTTTTTCATAGAGCGTTATAGGTTCGCTGATTTGTAATCAAATGTATATCTGTTCAGTTAAATAGAAATATGGAAGTTTACCAAATTCCCAAGAACTGTTTCTAGCCTACGTTATCGCAAAAGGGTCTCCCTCTTGTTACGTTGCCGCTATTGTCCAAATAATCACACGGCAACAGTTAGAGTCTGGCGATACATATGTTCAATCGAATATTGATGAAAGTGTTGTTCAATAATTAGCTTGTTTAATTAGTATTCGTTCTTTTTAATTTGTGTACGAGCTTATGTCTGCCCTTAGCTACACCCTAACTACGGGTCCAGAGGAGTACATAATGTCTTTGAAAGAATGACTGACTATGGAGTTCTAAGTGCAGTTTGAGTTGTATTTTTCATATGTTGGATTCTACTCTCGGTGTCTGGTGAAATTGTTAACATGAAATACACAAAGTGAACTTTGAACCGCCAAAATGCCAAGATTCTTTAAAAGGGAGCCCTTGGTGGCAAAACCTTTGAAAGGTAATGTAACATTGGGTGATACAATTTTCTAGAGCAAGTTGTACTCTATAATATTTAACTTACTTCATTCCATTGAAGGTTTCCCTTCACTTTTCCCTCCGTTAAATGGTTGCAACACTCAGGCTTTATACAAAGCCCTCAAACGAGTAGCTTGGGGAACATAATTGAAAGTTCTTAAAAACGCAGCTTAAAATTTGTCCGAAGTATGAATGAAATGTAAAATTTTAATCACCATCTACCCCAGGGGTGGATCCAGGAATTCATGAAAAGGGGAAAGGGGGTTTCCTTTCTACCATTGATTTAGATTTTCAAGAGGTGTTCAACCCTCAAACGTAAAGGGGGTATCCCGGAACCCTTTTGGATCCACCACCAGGGTTCACTGTACTCTCCAGTCCGAACGACACCGTGGCTTTTGCTTTATAAGCGGCAGGTCCGTATTCGATGCCAGGCCGCGAGAAGCTGAAGAAATCAGTAATTAAAGGTAGATGCTTTCATCTCGTCAAGCACTCGGTATTCGATGTGAAAGCCGCGGGTCTCGTACGGATATACAATGTATTGCTAAATGACCCAGAGTGTTTCACACAGGTCAAATTATGGGGTACTTATTCTACACAACATCATGATTTTCATTTGGTTTATGAGAAATAAATGAACTTGAACTTGATCGATCTATCAGTTAATTCTATTTCCCTTGTGTATATGCATGAGAATGAAAATTTTGATTACAATATTCTTGAAATGTGTGGTTCGTTGCAATAAAATAATAGTAAATACCAGAAAGAAGTGTGTACCTTTATCAGATTTAAAGTTGTCTTGAGACAAAAGAATATATTGCTTTAACATCACATTACACGGATGGAGAAATTAGGCTAGTGGCGTGATAAAACCTTTGAAATAACTTGTCAGGTAAACAAAGCCAGTTTCGTGTTAAAATTGCGAGCAAAACAGAATATGAATAGCAGTTACTTTGGTAGACGTAGTCGATGTTGTACATGTATGATCCAAATTCTTTAGTGATTTTGCTTGGAAGACTGACAGAAGCATGTAGAATTTAAAAACATCATGGTCATTCTCCAGATTCGGTGAATTCTATACGTCGTTCAAGTTCCTGAGCGTGAATNNNTATCGTGGTCGCTCTCCAGATTCGATGAATGCTATACGTCGTTCAAGTTCCTGAGCGTGAATTCTCACAGTCGTTCAAATTCCTGAGGTAAAATTCTATTCGTCATTCAAGTAAGGTAAAAAGAAACAAGCTCATGTAAACACTCTGTGACCTAACAAGCTTACTGCAATGAAATGGAATCTTGATATTTTCTGCAAAAACACGATTTGTACCAGTCGGATAAGTCTATAACGAATATAATGTGCACTTTATCTGACACTGAACACATATTGTGCATCTCGATGACGAGTGTACAAAGTGGAATTATTTTTACCAACACGAATATCGCATGAAAAGGTGAGAAACGGTGCATTTCAGAATAAGATATGAACGTTATGTATGTCGCTTTCTTAATCCATTGTAAGAACGTGGTACTTGTGTATGAGGACTTTCGAATACTTCTTTGAGTGAACTCTCGTAATACATTTCATTCAGAC
>CAJDSM010016083.1:4389-29389 GCA_903981925.1 Ostrea lurida
ATTATGATATCACGCAGTGGTGACGATTTATCTGAATTCTCCCCTGTTCAGCTTGTCGGACTCGTAGGCGGGGTTAACTCGTAGGCGGGGTTAACTACAGCAAATGACTGTCTTGATTTGTGCACTGAAAGCACCTCTAAGCTCCCTCTGTTGCTTTTGAATTTCCTAAATTGATTTTTTTTTAAATTAGCAATATATAAAACGGGTTTCGACAAAAAGAAATCAATTCATATATCGATTAGTTTGAAATGATTTAGAAATTTCTTACTTTGCTTTGATGATGCCGACCACTGCAGATACGAGCAACAACAAACTAATGATGATAATGGCAACGACTGTAAAAAAAATGTCCCTAGAAATTAACTTTTAGTATATTTGCTATCATTCCAGTAACTATGTTGAACAAGGCTTCTTAAACAGGTTAAAACAGCAAAATGATTTGTGACATATGACAAGATATTGTAGTTAATTGCAAAAATGCCATTTTCAATGAAAATATCCACAAATTCAGGTGGCTTTCCTTTCAGAAAACGTACAGCGCATGCGTCGAGCATATTCATGTATGCATTTCATCTTATAATCATACACAATATATTTTACTTTCAATTTGCTGGACAAATGCGCACATTTTTTCCTGAGCAATAATCTGTATGACATTTGACAATTTTCAGGCTTATTTTGAAAAACAGAAGGATAATGTCTTATTCATGATGTAATAAATTTAAATTCTAAAGGAATAACGTTCCGATTTTGTTAACATTGTATACCTGCCATATATATTACTTTTGTAAAGCGATGATAAAGGTTAATTCCAGGCACAATTTATAGAGTCTGAGAGGGATATTTTGGTCCTTCTTATGTACACAATCGTATCTTGTTGTGAATAATATTCTGAAACTTACTCCATTGAAAAAGGCGATTGTCTATCAGACTGTTAACAACGTATCCGTACATGTTGGCAAAAATTACGAGCACAAAGAGTTTGCAACATGTATAACAAAAATTGTTTTATTAATTTAAATACAAATAACTGAAAAGACTAAAGAATTAAAACAAAATTGAACTTACTGATCGGCGCACTTAGGGACGAATTGAGGGTGGTACCGGGTCCTCCATCTGTTAAATGTGAGTATAAATGCATAAATCAGGGTATTTGTATGTGTTCCATTATACTACTTGAGTTGTAGTTTAACCTCAAAAACATTTTGGTTAAGAATTTAAATGTTGTAGCATTATTTTCTAGCTTTCCGATTACAAGCAAACTGATAGGATAACAACAATGTCTGAGTTGGTTTCTTTGGTTGACGCTTACCTCCAACTGTGGATGTATCTTGCGGGATTTGTGTGGTCCCCGAGATAATGGTCGCTGGAAAAGACAATGATGTATACTAGTAGTGTATGTCATACGGAGTATGTAAATTATATTTAAATTTGCTGATAAAGTTGCATTTATCTGCCATACATTTGAACAATGCTTCACATTTGAGTTAAAGGGACTGACTCACGATTTTTCTTTTTCTCCAAAATTTAGTTTTTAAATCTTTATTATCTAAATGTCTTCTCTGTTGCGTATAAAGTTCAAATTTGTGACTGTGCAGCATCAAAATGCATTAAATTACGAATCTTGTTTGGAAATATAAACACTGGTTACAACGCTACATTTCAGGGGGCGGTCATTGTGCGGAAATCGAGCGATGACTCTACAAATAATATTTTCCTAAGTTAACTCGTGAGCATATGAGAACATTTTCATGCTTGCTCTTCTTGTTGTCTTTTTCCTGCTACTAACCCGCCACACAATGATGCGCATAACTGCCACCCCAAAAGCGTTGTTATCCAGTGATAGAACGCCTCGAGCTCTTTGTTTACATAACAAAAGAGTCGTAAAATATTTCTCTACATCTTTAGCTTGCGAAGTCAAAATTTGAATGTAGGCCTTTCAAATGAGTTATCAATGCTTAACATCATGAATGAAAAATCTTTACGTCAAAATTCGTGGGTCAGTCCCTTTCATGGATATATAAAACTTACGTATGTCTGTAATACTAAAGTTCATATTGTAACCGAATGTGTTTCCGCCAAGCATCGATTTGTAAGAAATTCTGACTTCTATGGCTTTGATTGTAATATTAAATGGACCTCTATTTCCACACAACATCGTGTCCATCATCATCTGACCTCCACTCTCTATCGTGATTCCCACGTCTCCTGAATGTAAGTCACTTATCTGAAAGAAAGGAATGGTCGATTGGTAAAGATCATAATTACGTTTTCAATATTCTCAGAAAACTAGAACTCCCACAGTTTCTAGGCCTGGTGGGTATTAAACTTTAACCGTACTCATGCTCAAACTCGTACTTCACTCCGATACATTCATCAGAGTACAGTCATATTTGTTTTGAGTACGAATTCTAGCAAGCAAAAAAAAACATACTCGAAAATTCTTGTTACTCCATTTGAGTATGAAAAGGATTTTATCACAGTTTTTAAAGAGTTTGAGCATGGAGATTGAGTCTGAGTATGAAAATGTGATAAAAAGTTTGATAACCTCCAGGCCAGGCAAAAAGATGTCCTTGACTTAACGGTATAAGAGAACAAAGAAAAGAACAAATACATGTATGTTTGCCTAATGCTAGATAGAAACAGCATGTTATTTGTTGGTAAAAAAAAAAGCCAATACCTTGACATAGCTTTCACAAGTGCCATTAACTTTTGAAGGAAGATTGAAGTCTGTGAAATCAATGAAGAACTCCCTCCGGTAAGTCTGGCGAAGAGTGTGAATGCATGTAATATTCTCATACACAACGGCCGGGTATCCGGGAGAGCGCAGAACACCGGAGGCGTCAGTGATGGTTGTGTTGCAAACTGTACAGCAGAAAAAAAGTTCTGATTAACGTGTTGCAAAATCATTTTCCTCCTCGAATTTGCAGGGAATGTGATAAAATACAAACTAAAAATCAAACTTAAAGCAAAGAAATAACCAACAAAACAAATATGATAAAACAATAAATAACAATTTAATATCGGAAGTAAACGATTTACCATCATAATGGGCTTGGAAACCTGCAGCTGATATGGTCAAGTCGGATACGAATTTAAACGTAATACTTCCATAGAATAGATACATCAAAGGGTCTTGTTCTCCACATCTTGTGTCAATACCTATCTATTTTAAATTTTGAAAAAAATATAACAAGTTATCACATTCGATTTTGCAATACTGTTGAATATAATCTGTTGCCTTGGACGAACCTGGATTATTTTTTTCTTCTTCCAAGCATCGTGTTAATATTTACACAGCTCACGGCGGGTGTGCCGGTCAACAGGGATGCTTACTATTCCTAGGCACCTGATCCCACCTCTGGTGTGTACAGGGGTCCGTGTTTGCCCAACTCTTGTTTTTGTATTCTGTTTGGTATTTAAGTAGCTGGGAACAGTTTCGTACTATAGGCCCGGGACAGTTTCGCACTATATAGACCCGGCCAACTTTTATAAAAACTAAAAATATCCCATTTTTGAAGTCATATTACGTGTGTAAAAATGTGTGAAATATTTTTAAGATGCTTGTCAAGTGTAGTTGAGTGCTTCATGAAAATGTTGATATGCAACATATAGGAGTCACCATGATTCCTAGCATTTAGATTGGTGCAAATACGAAACTAAGACACAAGGTCAGTTGCTGTAGAAATTCAGGTGAAACATGCAAGGTCCAGAAAAGGGTCTGTAGATCATTGACTCTAATGGCAGGACGACAACATACATTATATTGATAAGCGTGATGACTTTAACTTTGCAATCGTCAACTTTCCTTTTCTATGTAGTAATTTGCCACTATCACCTGCTTATGGTGTGTATATCTCCCAGTTGATTCGATACGCAAGAGCATGCTATTGCGTATGCGGACTTTTTGAAGCGAGGCCAGCTGCGAACAAAAAAGTTGATGCTGCAAGGTTATAACGAATTCTCGTTTAAAGTAATCATTTTCGCAAATTCTACGGTCGCTTATAATGACCTTGTTTGCGATTACAAATTAATCACTAAGTCATATGTTGACTGATTTGGTTTCATACCCTTTGTTAGACCGTCATTTTCCTACTAGATTTGACTACGGGTAATACCGTTTACTTTATTTCGACTAAGGGCTCACGGCGGGTGTGACCGGTCAGCAGAGGATGCTTACTGCTCCATGGCACCTTGATCCTACCTTCGCTTTTGTCGGAGGTCCGTGTTGCCCTACACTCGATTTTGTATATGTTTTTTGGATTATGATTACGTTTGACACAATGTTAACTTCGCCTTTTTGTATCAAAAGGAAGGTGGATGGCCCCAGATGAAAGGTAAATTTTCAAGAAAGGCAGACTGAGTTCTTGATTGTGTACAGTGTTTAAATCCCCTCGCATGGTACCCGGATGGGGTTTGGATGGTGTGGATTTAGCCCAAATGAGAGAAAATCAACGTGAAAAGGGGGAACCTGTCCAGAGCATATTCTGTGCACCAGCACCACTCAGTATGGAAAACATGTAATTTAGGGTCATAATTCATTAACTACACTACACCAATATGAAATACAATTATTGGTATAAAAGGGAAATATCATTTTTATCAGTCTATGATAATCTGACTTTGATGCATACCCCCTACCCACATGTTTCAGAACCAAAGAAACTGTCCCCTGCCATCTTACGAGATTGATCACTGTTCATTATCTTTGCCATCCAATGCATGAGAAATGTGTTCTGACATGTGTTGTTCAAGAATACAAAATACAAAACCATTTGATCTTAATTAAATGTACATATTTGGAAATATTAACAATAGGTAAATGTTGTAACTTACTGGAGAGAAAATTCAAAATTCAAGAAAATAGCTTCCATATTAAGATTTCTCTTCAAAGTTGGAAACATTCATTTATTTTATGCTTTGTTTAAAACCCGAAAATTGTTTTTGTCTACAAGGACTTGCTATAGCCATTCTTTTTATCAGTTAAATTTACCTGCGGGTTTCAATATCATGTTAAATGTACCTGCGGGTGTCTATATCATGTTAAATGTACCTGTTGGTCTGTCAAAATATCATGTTAAATTGTACCTGCGGGTGTCAATATCATGTTCAATTTACCTGGAGATAGTCCACACATGTACCATTGTTCGGCTCCTGGACTTGGAAATTGAAAATTGTCAGAAAGATGGGTTCATTCTGAGGCCTGATGATAGTGAAGTTTTGATTAGTGTTGTGTGGGTACATTCCCCGGTACAGTGGAGGTGTAATCAAACCATTGTAACCTCTGTACATAGTGTAGGCATCTACAAAAAGATTAATTTATCAAAACTATACATTGAAAGGATATCCCCTGACTTGTAATGATGCAATTATACCTAGATTTTAAAAAAATGTTTTACGTACTTTTGAGAATCATTCTGTTGGATGATACCTACTTTATAATTGACACCATCAGCTGTACGTTTAACGATGCCAAGTTAAAACAGGTCAAAGGGATGGAGATTTTTCTACATATTCTTCTTATATGTGAATGATACTACAGATGTATAATTTGCATTGTTTGTCATGGGTCCCTTTCAATATTTTCCACTCACCACCAGGTATAGATTATCGCTCAGTGCCATATAGCAGTAAGTGAAGGTTCCTTAACGTGACAACGCCTATGCTGCAACCTCAGACCATTGTCTTTAAGGTCATGTCCGAAAGACCCTTAACTTTCACATCTAAATGCCGAATATGTACTAGTTCGAAGTAAACGCTTCTTCGCTGAGCAATCACGACCAGTAATGTACTTATTGTACTTTACCTGCGGTTTCATATTCCGCCTTGAACCCCGCGCGATTTAGAGGAAAATTTGACATGAATTTGATGGACATTGTGTTGTCCGTGGAAATAATACTGAAGGGATCTTTCAGTCCGCAAGAAGCTACCAGTTGACGGGAAGAGTCAAATACCTAAAACAAGAAACAGTGCCTATGTAAATCATAATATAAAGCATAAATCAAGTCAGATTATATACCAGTTTATATTGTATCTTAAAATTTAACACAAAGTAGAGAATGAATATCGCAATTAACTACACAAGGAAACAGGGTTATAATCTATGTAACGGAATCTAAATCAAGAAAAAATATCTAAACCAGCTTGGAGAATAGATAATAAAGATCGAAATCAGTACATGGTATCTAAATCAGTTCAGTATCGTTTCATGTTTCCTGTACGTAAAGAATACAAAAGTAATAGGGCAAATACCTATCCCCAAACACACCAGAGGTGGGATCAGGTGCCTAGGAGAAGTACGCATCCTCTGTTCACCGGCCACACTTTGCAATCCCTATTTTGATCAGGTAAGCTTTCATATGATATGTACTTTCATGTCTTGTACATAATTGTCCGAGATATAAAAAAAATCCGGATAATATACACATTTCCATTATGTAATCTAACACTCCCCTAAGTTTCATTTTAAAACCCTGCAAGTTGTTCTCGTGCAGATGCGGACAATGCATTGATGCATATCTTGGTGTATGTTGGTGAAAAATGTAAACGTTCATATTTGGTATATAAATTGTCCGCGATAAAATTCCTGATGATATGCACATCTCCATCATATAATCTAACACTCCACTAAGTTTCATTTTAAATCCTGTGCGTCGTTCTTCGGAGAACATATTTCAGATAGACGGAAAGGGTGAACCTATATCCCCCCAAACCTCGTTTGCGGTGGTATAACAAATACATTTCAATATTCCTAAGTATTATTAATGACAATGGTAAATTTCATTCATGATTTTCAATATTTCGGTTTGAGCATCACTGAAGAGACATAATTTGTCGAAATGCGCATCTGGTGCATCAAAATTGGTACTGTATATGATTTTTATTATATGATATATGCAAGCTGCTTTGATTAATGCTAGTCCTCATTCACCTTAAAAATTAAATTGGCCTATTGCAGATTTCGGAAGAAAATGATTAGGAAAGTGATACAAAGTTCCTACACGCAGAAGTTCAACAATGAGAGCATTAGAGCACTTGATAAGCATACAGATAATACCTCCCTGCAGGTTTCATACAGACACAAACCTGTCCTAGCATTGCTCATGAAGACCTTACCTCCAACGAGTCGGCGCAATCCAGCCCCGGCATTTCCACAACGTCTTCCACCGCCTGTTCCTCCAGTTCAAACATAGAAAACTTGAGGAACACTTTTTTGGATTGTGGTAACGTGATGTTATAGGCACAGTTGGCATTGGAGGGGTATAGACCACCAAAACTCGGAGAGCTGATCATCCCAGTGGTGCTTGTGTATTCATTCATACAATCTAAGCACATTGAGACACGTATCGAGTAAAAGACGTGCTATTTGTCATTGTGGATCAGTTTTCAGTGATGTATGGAAATCATAATTACACCTACAATTACTTTATCGTCTAGAATCAAATTTTCCTTTGGTTTAGGACACTAAATGTCTTAAGGAAATGTAGAATAAGATTAGTTTTTTTTATTAATACAGAAAGATATAATGTTCTCAATTGCGTTTATTTCCGATGACTGTACCTATGACGTCCCAGAATAGGGTGAATCCCTGTGACGTGGTGATGTTGTCGGAGACGAATCGGACCCAGGCCGTGTTTCCGGACGTTACCACGCTGAATCTGTCCAGCTCCCCACAGTACCTCCCTAGGGCTATACTACCCGCAGTCTCCTTCAGCTGGTGACATTTATAATTGTTTATGTTTGAGGGGGTGGGGCATATATTAAATACAAATATTTCCTTATTTCATTACTTGATATAGATTCTAATTTCATTTTTCTCGAAATTTCATTATTTGAGGTAAAAAAAAAAAAGAAGAAGAAAATATTGAGAATACACTTGCCCAACTTTCAAATGATATTTACCTCTAGATAATCTGAACAGATATTATTTTCGCCTTTGTCTTGTAGAATTAACCTCTCCATTTTGAAGAAGATTTTGTACAGTGAGGGAACAGTAATCTGAAACACACAATCCGCGTTGTTTGGATACATGTTGTTTACATCCGGGGACATAATGGTTCCATTGTTTGTTGTGAAGTTTCCACCACACTCTAATGGATTAAAACGTCATTGAAATGCAATGTATGTCCGTTAATTTCCATGTAAACGATTGAATTGCAATGTATGTCTGTTAATTTCCATGTAAACGTTTGAAATGCAATTTATGTCCGTTAATTTCCATGGAAACGATTGAAATGCAAAATATATCCGTTAATTCCATGTAAAGGATTATTCAATGCAATGTGCGTCTGTCAATTTCCATGTAAACGATGCCAACCAAATTGTAAACTGTCAGTTGGTATTGTTTATAGTTTTATATATAACCCAGAGACTTACTTTATATTCAGAGTGAATAACATTATAGATATTTACTTGGAATAGATGTTACTAGGTACAGCTGTATAGGCAATTACTGACTAGGTATAGATATATAGATCTTTACTGACTAGGTAATGATGTGTAGATATTCACTGACTAGATATAAATATGTAGGTCTTTACTGACTAGATATAGATATGTACTTACTGCAAAAGGAAAAATGTAGAACATTTGATGGACGACAAGCCGTGTACATGAGGCCATAATACTGTCAAGAATAGATGGGATACAAATGGCTTCCATAGTTAAACCGCCTCGTGAATGAATCGTTTTACTTTTTCGCATTTTATTCCATCTTATAGTTTGAGCTATTCTCAAAAAATTATTTTGTAAAATTACATTTTACTTACTTTGTATAACTATTACCAAACAACTCCGCTCATGACGTAATAACAATAATACGGTTGCGTGTTTGTAAACAAGTTTACCGTTTGTGACGTCATAGTCGAAGGCACAGCTGCACCATTTGGTTTTAAGCTAATATAAACGCAACATGTCTAGATTTCACAATTTTTTTCACATTAAATGCAATTTAAAATTGAAAAAATACAAGTGTTCGTTATAAAGAGTTATTGAGGTTGAAATGCTGGATAAATTTGTACATAAATAATATAAGATTTCCTTCGCTCAACTTTCCTTTTTTCCCAAGAGTTCTGCCCTCTAACTGTTTTGATTGTTCGATTTTCAAATTGATCCGCTCTGCAGTAGTACATATTCGAATGTGGATTCTTGGCAGGGTATATGGCCTCATATTCCCTGTCAAAGAGTATATTTCTCCCCTCGCCTGGCGGCTCGGGAGAATATAACTTTGACAGGGAATATGAGGCCATACACCCTGGCCAAGAATCCTATAATAATGATGTAGGTATTTATACTGACTAGGTATAAATGTGTAGATATTTACTGACTAGGTATAGATCTATTAGTGGTTACACACTAGGTATAGATATCTAGATCTTTACTTGCTAGTTATAGATGTATTAATCGTTACTTACTAGGTATAGATGTGTAATTGGCTGAGAATCCACCCAGTCCTACTCTGTTGTTGTGTTCATTCGTTTTGAACTCCACTGTAATGGCATTTCCAGACGACACGACAGAAAACGGTTGAGTGATCTCTCCACAATATCTAGCGATCACTGGGCTTGTTAAATTAAGGCCATCTCTTATCTGTATTTAAAAGCATGTAAAAGAAAGTTTTCTTTTTACTTATTATTTTTGAATTAATTTTGCTTTGGAGAAGTTCTCTCCCTTTGATCGTTACATATCTTACCTGGATGTAATCACAATCACAAGATTCACAGTCGTCCACCATTATCCTATTGAATGTCAGCAAGATCTGCTCCATTGAGGATGTCCGAATTGTCCAAGAACAACTCAGATTCACGGTAAAATTCACAGGGTAGCCTTCATTTTGTATCATGCCATTTCCCGCCGTTAGCTGGTTGCCATGACAATCACCTGTAGAATGGTGTGTGATCTCATTATTTCTATCAATATTTTAGTTCAATTTATGACGTAGAAAGTTATTGCAAAAGTTTGGAGAAAATTTTAATACCCGTTATGAAAAGACGGTTGACATTAAAACAAAGCATCATTGATATATTGCTTACATATTTCGCAATCGATTTTTAAGAGTTCTTATTTTCTTATATTCGTACCTTAAATTAATGTTAAGAGAAAACTGTACGATTTTATGTCAATAAATTAGAATTTATGCGATTTTAATACTTTAAAATCACGAGTTTTCTTAAGAATCATTATGTGTCTGAATATTGCCGAGATGACTTTTAATGAAAGAGACACGCCCATTATTGTTTCCGTATTTGAATTTTGCACTTACCTTTTACGAAAAGTGGGTAAAACAACACCAGAAGCAGATACAAGTACATGTCTCTGTCAGAGTGAATGACAATTACATCTGGTCTCAAGTCCGGCTGCTCCACTTTTTGTGAGTCAGTAACGTGGTCAGAAGGATGTACTAATTACTGTACGATACGCAATCCGTAAAGTGAAATAACACCAACAAACCAGTCGCTCCATTGTCAAACAGCTATACTTCGTTCAAATCAGACCGTTTGGCAAGAAATTTTTGCTTTTATTTCATTCTAAAGTATTTTATCATACTAAAAATATAATTCAAATATCTTTCTTCCGTTAAATAAAAAAAAATTATGGCATACTTGTATGAAAGCGATACGTTATGTGATGTTTTAAGAATACTTTTATGGTAAATTTTTTATGTATTTTATTCATACATCATTGTTTCCATCCACGTACAAGTCTATACACAAGTTTAAAATTGGTTGGGTAATCACCTGCGTCACAAATAGTGAACGGTCTTATTTTAGATAACATACATCAACACCTCTCGCGGCTGAGAAAAATAATTAATATATCAATATACCACCCTGCGCATAATGTATTTGATAATCCGGTACTAATCTATAGGACTACCCGATTTATAGTATTAAATTGGAACAATAATTTGTAAGCCTTGGAAGAAAGCAGTACGTTGGTCATGTATACAGTAGTTACATGTATGCCACTTCGCGTTCTTAACGATATGACACGTGTTGCTTCTGGTCGCTATGGATGCCTTACTCAATACTGTCGATCTTTATAAGAGAAATAAATATAGAAATATTCAAGAAAAATTGCATTGATCAATACTAATCCTCGTCAAGAAAGCTGACTTTGGTGGCGGGACACTTAACAATCTCCCATGCCGTCCCCCTTGTTGTAAAGATAAGATAAGGATGGGAATTGTCTGTCACATTATTCAGACATAATCTGGTGCATAAAAATTGTACCGGATGTAAAATTATTTATATTATGACCCCCTGGGTCGGAGGCCTCTGCTGGTGAAACTGTTAGTCCCCCGAGGGTCTCACAGCCTCATGCTATGTACTAGTGTTACTGGCGTGAAATTAACTGCGGATATGTATTTGATTGCAAGTGATAAATTAGAACATTCATGATCAAAGAGTTAAGGATTATCCTCCCTCAAGGCATAGCTCTGATCCTTTCGAATGTTTGTCCCCAATCTTTTGGGCGACTACATTGATCACTTTTATAAGTTTACTTTCATGTTTCGGATTTCCACCATTTTGGTTTGAGGCATCACTGAGAGACATATTTTGTCGAATATGCGCATCTGGTGCATAAAATTGGTACCAGTAAATTATTTGCTACATAATTCAAAAAGGCATCTGCTATAGTGCAGATGAAAAAATTTGGGTCATGTAGCCAACATTGATTTTCTTGCATATAGTTTCAACATTTAACGAGAAGTACGGGAAAAATTAATCCGGGTAACGAGAAGTACGGGAAGATTTTGGTCTAGGGTAACTTGGATAATCGAATCTCAAGGGAAGATTTGGTCCTGGTAACTCTGGATAATTGAATACAAAGATAGCGGGAAGATTTGGTCTGGTAACTTGGATAATTGAATCAATGTCAGGAAAAATATCATCTATACCCTCCAGGAGAAAATTTGAAGAGTACTAATTTTTTGTCTAATAATGTAGATCAGAGAATTAGAAGAAAAGAAGAAAACATTTTTAAAAAGTATAGGAAATGTAAATCATAACTGTTCAAAAGTAACAGAGCATATAGTAGTTTTTTATGATATTTTGAATTTCCCTAACTCCCTTTTGAGGCTATTTTAATGCTTACCCTTGATCCTTCTCTTATAGGCCCTGTTACCACTGTTCACGATTTTGAGATACTACAGCGTATGAATTTCAAAAATCGCCAGTAATTGGGGTTCATCTAGGCATATTCATCTGGCTATCTACCAATTGTTCAAACAATCGCTCGCGACACATGTACAGTACGAATGTTTTTAAGCTAGTCGTAGACCATTGCGTGACACTCGCATTGCACTCTTGCACATGTTTTGTTAGTTTATCCTCGATATTCGTAGGCAACTTGCAGAATTTTCGTAGTATCGTGTACACTGCGAACGTCTTACGAGTCAACTCTCGAGTGTTCGACGAGTTACTGTGCGAGTATTTTCTCGAATCAAAAAGGGATGCACCTACATGCGATTTGATGCGCAATACGATACGAAAAAGAAGTGCACAGTAAATACTTTAAAACAGCAGTAAGACTGAATTAGTAATGTTTGTCTGTTATAAATGTAGTTCTGGTTGATGTTCTTCGTCGGAAGACGATTTGTTTCTAATTGCACACAAACTATTTTGATAAACACTTTGAGCGAACATAAATAAACACAATGTCTTCTTATTATTCCTTGTTAACAACAGTTCCCGCTGGAATATGGTGAAAATAAACTCATTTCTTATTAATAGGTCCTGAAAATTCTGAGAGCTCCGGATACTTGAAGTGGCGAAGAACTTTATCTCGGTTTATGAATTCTGTTGAAGATGTGCCAGACGATGGACTGAATACGAAAATGCGAAATACAACAAGTGGTATAACGTAATGCACATAGTTCGCAAAAAAAGACACTTTTTCAGGAAGTGGATAAAAAAATCAAGTATGTTCGTTATTATGCAAATAAATCGATTACTGCCTCTTGGTTTATACAGATAGAAAAGTGTGTATGAATTAGAATCCTAGGTACATGAGGACTCTGCCATGGTTCCAGTTGGACAGAGCTGTACAACATCGTCTGTATTTTAGGCGGATTTAGTTGTGTTTTCTTCGTATTTAAGTTTTTTAGTTGATCAACGTGTTCCACAATCGTAACCTTTCAAAGCATGATTCTGCCAAACACTTTTCATATCTAAACGCATTTCATATCCCAGTTCATATGATTTGACAACAATTTGACACATGTTAAACTCTCGCCTTTTTTGTATCGTCCTTACTATTGATTTCCAAACTTCACAAAAAACCTTTCAACAGTATTTTCAAATACGAGTTAATGTTTTTACCCATACCCCTATTTTTGCTCCTCGCGAAAACAATTACTGCTGTTCCACAACATATCAATGTGGCGTAAATCTCAAAGCTTGGATTTATGAAAACTTTTCGTATTTTACAATCACAAACCCCGCTTTTTTCAGAATTAACAGCAACACACGTATGACTACCAATGCTTGATAATCGCCATTTCCTCGCGATATATTTATATATGTACGCTTTCGACATCTTAGGCAGAAACTTCTTCAATAAATAGATGATACTTTTCTTGTGACCCACCATCTAAACAATCAACTTATCCATTCTGATTCTAACGCCTGAACTATGTAGGTGATACCTAAAAAATGTACTTAGGAGTTCTCATTAACAATATTTCTTTGTGGTCTTCGACAAATCAGGCCTTATAACAATCTGTTAGAATTCTCATGGGCACAAATTTTTGCTCTTTTGATATTTATGACATTATTTTTGGTACCATTTTGATAATTTATTCAAATAGAATATTCTGCATACATAGAAGTCCATCAACTCGGTATTTAAATACACTGACGACATCTCATTACCATGCATTTTATCAAATGTGGACTCGATGTCATCCCTGGTGAATCGGAGGAGACACCACAGGGTCTTCCAACCCGCTTCTAACTGCCATACTAACAACCCTCAATTTTCAAAATCACACTGGGTTACATTCGCGTTTCTTTATTGCCGACTTTCCATATCATGTAGCAATATCCACCCACTGTCACTACACATGATGCTTTTCTATCCAACTTATTGATACAAGAATAGAATATTTTTCACATGATTGGATGCTTATATCGACAGCGCATTTTGCAAACAACATAATGTTTGCAAGAATTTTTCAACAATGTAAAGGCAAAGATAACGAACGGGTGATCAATCTTCGTAAGTCCTAAAATAGAATACAAAAACAAAGAGTTGGGCAATCAAGAGTCCCTGGACACACCAGAGGGGGGTCAGGTGCCTAGGAGAGTAAATTAGAGTATCCCCTGTTGACCGGCACAGCCCGCCGTGAGCCCCAATTAAGCTTTGATCAGGTTAAACGGAACAATCCGTTAAGTCAAATCAGTGTGTGAAAAACGACTTAACAATGGCTATGAAACACATCAGACAGCATTTGAATCAATGGTAGGTCATATTGGTAAACCTAAATTGTTATCAAACCATAGAATTTACCGAATGCTGCCTTTAAACGTGGGACTGTTAACCCCTGGCAAACAACAACTTGTTCTGTAAGTAGCCTGCCCTCGATTCAAAAACTGATCATACGCAGAACAAGCTCTTGCCGTATCGAATAAGTTGACAAAAATACACACCAATGCAGGTGATGAAGAATATTGCCTACACTAAATATGGGAAGTTGACGATGGAGAAGCAGAAATTGTCTCGTTGTCATAAAGTTGAGTAGTTAGTCTGCCGTTAATGTCAATGTTCAATAAGATATCCAAGTACGAAGAAGACATGGAAGACTCTGTGATGTCCTTTATTTCTAGTTCGTTGGATATTATTGAATCGACATATGAATGGAAATCATTATGATTGATAGATAAACGTCGTCAATTATCGAAATGTCGAATTAAAGTCCACCGCTAGAGATTTCTTCTTTCATGTAGAAGCTTTTGAATGAAATCTGCCTCATAAGAATATATAAATAGGTCAGCTAATAAAGGGCACAATTAGTGCCCATCGGAATTCCAACAGACTGTCGGAAGATACTGATTGCCAAAACCTACAAAGATATTGTCAATGAGGAACTCCAGCATTGCTATGATATCAACATCAGAGTACTTGTGTGTAGAATCAGAGGGAGTTCAACAAAATATTTTTTTAGATGGCTGATCACTAGATAAGAATATTTCCTTTTTACACTTTTGTTTAAAGATGCACTGTCTATAATGTTACAAAGCCTTGTCTTTCATTTTACGTGCGGGATGGTCGTGTAAAGTGTTGAAAAGTCATATGTGTTGATGTTGTTGATATGTGAAAGGTTCTGGATTTAAAATTCACTAGAAGTTCTTTTTAGAGTTTTTTTTAGAATCCACATTTATTTACATCACTTCTGGCCTATGTAGTTTCACAATACGTCTGAAGTACAATCTAATTCAAAGTCAGTATTTCACAAATTATATAAAGTCGTTATAATTATCTATTTGCAAAGACTACATGTCGTCAGGTCGTATCTTGTCTAACGTGCTTCATACCAATACTCAGTCCATTCCTTGCTTAATCAGGATGTAAATACTTGTCTAGATCCCAATCAGTAATGTAAAGCTTGTCTAGATTCAATCAGTAATGTTAAGGCTTGTCTAAGTCTCAATCAATAATGTAAAGGATTGTCTAGACATTAATCAGTAATGTAAAGGCTTGGTCTAGATCTCAATCAGCAATGGTAAAGACTTGTCTAGACATCAATCAGTAATGTAAAGGCTTGTCTAGATCTCCATCAGTAAGGTAAAGGTTGTCTATATCTCAAAGTAAAGGCTTGTCAGATCTCAGTAATGTAAAGTGTTGTCTAGACATCAATCAGTAAAGTAAAGGTTGTCTAGATCTCAATCAGTAATGTAAAGGCTTGTCCTAGACCTCAATCAGTAATGTAAAGGCTTGTCTAGATCTCAGTAATGTAAAGGCTTGTCTTAGATCTCAATTAATGTAAAGACTCGTCTAGATCTCAATAGCAATGTAAAGGATTGTCTAGATCTCAGTAATGTAAAGTGTTGTCTAGACATCAATCAGTAAAGTAAAGGCTTGTCTAGACCTCAATCAGTAATGTAAAGGCCTGTCTAGACATCAATCAGTAATGCAAAGGCTTGTCTAAGTCTCAATCAGTAATGTAAGGCTTCTAGATCCAGTAATGTAAAGGCTTGTCTAGATCTCAGTAATGTAAAGGCTTGTCTAGAATCTCAGTAATGTAAGGCTTGTCTAGACATCAATCAGTAATGTAAAGGCTTGTCTAGATCTCAATCAGTAATGTAAAGCTTGTGCTACGATCTCAGTAATATAAAGGCTTGTCTAGATCTCAATCAGTAATGTAAGGTTGTCTAGATCTCAGTAATGTAAAGGCTTGTCTAGATCTCAGTTAAATGTAAAGGCTTGTCTAGACATCACCAGTAATAAGGCTTGTCTAGATCTCAGTAATGTAAAGGCTTGCCTAGATCTCAGTATGTTAAAGGCTTGTCTAGACATAACCAGTAATGTTTAAGGCTTGTCTAGATCTCAGTATATAAAAGGCTTGTCTAGATCTCAATCATAATGTAAAGGCTTGTCTAGATCTCAGTAATGTAAAGGCTTGTCTAGACATCAATCAGTAGTGTAAAGGCTTGTCTAGATCTCAGTAATGTAAAGTCTTGTCTAGACATCAATCAGTAAAGTTAAAGTGCTTGTCTAGATCTCAATCAGTAATGTAAAGGTCTTGTCTAGACATCATCAGTAATGTAAAGGCTTGTCTAGATCTCAATCAAGTAATGTAAAGACTTGTTTAGACATCAATCAGTAATGGTAAAGGCTGTCCTAGACACCAAGTCAGTAATGTAAAGACTTGTTTAGATATCAATCAGTAATAAAACGCTTGTCAGATCTCATATCAGCAATGTAAAGGCTTGTCTAAGATATCAATCAGTAATGTAAAGGCTTGTCTAGACCTCAATCAGTAATGTAAAGGCTTGTCTAGACATCAATAAGTAATGTAAAGGCTTGTCTAGATCTTCAATCAGTAATGTAAGGCGGTTCTAGATCTCAGTAGATGGTAAAGGCTTTGCTCTTAGATCTCAGTAATGATAAAGGCTTGTCTAGACATCAATCAGTAATGTAAAGGCCTTGTCTAGAATCATACAGTAATGTAAAGCTTGTCTAGATTTCAATCAGTAATGTTAAGGCTTGTTCTAGATCTCAGTAATGTAAAGGCTTGTCTAGATCTCAGTTAGTAAAGGCTTGTCTAGATCTCAGTAATGTAAAGTAGGCTTGTCTAGATCTCAGTAATGTAAAGGCTGTCTAGATATCAGTAATGTAAAGGCCTTGTCTAATCTCAATCAGTAAAGCTTGTCTAGATCTCAATCAATCAAATGCTCACAAAAATGTAAAGGCTTTTCTAGACCTCAATCCAGTAATGTAAAGGCTTGTCTAGATCTCAGCAATGTAAAGGCTTGTCTAGATCTCAATCAAAAATGTAAAGGCTTTTCTAGCCTCAATCAGTAATGTAAAGGCTTGTCTAGATCTCAGTAATGTAAAGTCTTGTCTAGACATCAATCAGTAATGCTAAAGGCTTGTCTAGGACATCAATCAGTAATGTAAAGGCTTTGAAATTAGAATGTGCAATGACTGAAGATTGATACGTATTAACTCGCTGATAGAAAAACATCTTATGTAAAATTTCCCGTTCCACTGCGTGTTCCGTGATGCCTATTGTCTGTATATTGCTATCGTTCTCTTCCAACGTAAAAAATAACAACATACAGTTTCTGATAAATACTGTATTTATTAACAATTCCTACATTTAACAATCAATATAAATCGATGAGATATTGCTATAATGCATACAAGATAAATGTGAACTGCCCTACTTGTAATGTTAGGTACTGAAAGTAATGAACACACCAATCAAATCTGTAGAAAGCTCAGAACATTGCGAAAGGAACGTTGAACGTATTTCGAATGTCTGTCGTTTCTTCTTTTGATATCTATGAATACTCTTCCTGAATGCATTAAATCACATAAAGATTGTCCCAGTGTATCACAGTTTTGGACTAGATTTGGGACTGGCATTTTTCGGGACGTCGTAAAAATCTTGAAAAGCTGACGGGATCAGCGGCGGTTTGTCGTACGTTGTTTGTCCCGGAAAAGCTCTCTGGCTGGATGAAGTTGGTACATTATGAGATACTGAGGTCACACCCGAGTTTTGTCTGGGTGCGTCATAGTCATTCAAAGGCTCGTTGCTTCCCGGAATGTCATATGTTTCTTGGGCGTTGTCTATTTGGCTCTTTGATGTCGGAACGTCATACGTTTCCTGGGCGTCGTGTCTTTGGCTCTTTGGTGTTGGAACATCATACGTTTCCTGGGCGTCATGTATTTGGCTCTTTGATGTTGGGACATCATACGTTTCCTGGGCATCGTGTATTTGGCTTTGTGACTTTGGGACATCGTACGTATCTAGCGCTGCTGAATTTTGACCTTGAGATGGAGGGACGTCGTACGTTGCCCTGGGGTTCGTTTTGTTGTGACTGGGTGGTACGTCATAGGGTACCTCCGGTCTTTTGTTCTTTTTCCTCATACTAACTTGTTGGTACGGTAACAGTTTAATTCCCATCGGAGTGGGATTTTTAGCCCTAGGTTTATTTAGATGATCATATTCTCCTTCAGTTAAAGGCATATACACATTGTCATTTGGCATTTGGCGAGGCAGAGTGGAAGATTTGTGCACCTGATCGTTGATTTTCTTTTTCGGAGTTTTGTTTACGGTAGAGTAACCGTATTTCCCGCCTCGTTTGACGCCCATTTGTTGTTTGGGTTCGTCTTGGACAGCAAACGCTTTCGTTTCGGAATAATGGTCCGCGGAACCCGCCTCTGCGTAATGTTCGGACGGTACTCGTGTGTCTTTTGTGAGGGGCGTCTCGGCCTCAGCGTACAGTGCGGACATCACCGTCTCTCTCTTGTCCGGGGAAGCCGCGTTCATGGGGGTGGCTGACGGGGCGCCGTGTTGGCTTTTCTGGTTGCTTTTAGTTCTTTCTGAGGGCCGCTGTCGGCGAACGGGGACTCTCGTCGTAAAACTAATCAACATATCAAGAAAAAAATAATTTTATAAACATTTATTTGATAATGTCCAGTGATTTTAATTAAACTTGTAAACAATGTGGAATATTTTTAGTAGGTTAAATACTAAGTCTTCATTTTTAAGATATCAACTTAGATATGCAAGATACAGTATTTGAAAATTAATATACATTATTAGAATCAAAGTCCTAAATGTGGGATTGTTTTTAATCTACACATTTGCTGTACACGATGTAACATATTAAGATATGTCATATTTAGATATCATCCTGTTATAATGCCGGAGATGTGATACAGACCTGAGTTTGACCAACATGATGGCTAGCACTGTGACGACAATGATGAGAAGACCCAGTACTCCGATCAGCGCCATGGACATTAAAGTCAGGCCATTGTCTGTCCAACAAAAAGTCAATACAATGTACTTATTTACTGCGGTACCCCCCCCCCCCCCAAGTATTTTTTTCAGAGAGAGAGAGAGAGAAGAGAGAGAGAGAGAGAGAGAGAGAGAAGAGAGAGAGAGAGAGAGAGAGAGAGAGACGAGAGGAGAGACGATGAGAGAAAGACACGGTACCTTGTGGAAAGAACAGTCACACGCAGCTTGCGAAAAGACTAGAAATGAAAATATGAAATATTTTAGTCTCTTTGTTTCCAACAATCTTAAACATGCTCGATGTAAATTTAGTTATGTTCCTTGGTTTTAAGAGGCACTTACCTTCCCGGGTCATTAATAATACCGATATCGATACAGGCACAAAATTCATATTCTTTGATAAATAATTAATTTGATGGTGAATGTGGAGGGCAGCTCCATCGGAAATAATTATGTGTGATTAATGGCGGGAGGATATCCTTATATTACGGATATTTTGTAACCGTGAACTGAACGTCAGTGGAGCTAGGGACAGACAAAACACGGTGGCGGATCTTATAAGTAAGCTACCTCAAACACGGGGGTGGAAACCCTGCAAATAATATTAATGCGATTTCTCACATTATAATTCAAGTCTGCATTGGTTATAAAAATGAAAATTGCTAATTGGCTTGAATTAGTGTTAGAAAAAATTTATATTCCTCTTTAAAAAAAAATCTGGGTGGTTGTGTACTTGAATTTGTATTCTAATTGTTTATGTACAGAGATAAGTAGTTTATGATTTTAAAGTACTGACATATAAATAATTATGTAAACATGATTGAGGTAACATACCGGTGTATACTGATATAAGTACAAAGGAGACCAAGTTATGTAAAAGTGTATAATTTATCAAAGTTAATTATAAAAATATTAATTCTCTTTATGTATATATACGTTCCTTTCTTGTATCAATTGGATCATTTTTCCTAAAATCACACAACTTAATGACATTTTCAGTTGATAAAATTTAAAACGTTTGTTGAAAGTGGTGGCCGGGTTTTTATAAGAATATTTCTGGCCCGCGGGAATATTTAAAAAAAAAAAAATTAAGAAAATTGTAAAATGGTCATAGAGAATTAAATGCCTCCATGGGAAGGCCTTTGTCAGGCAGTCAGGTTATTGAACCTGGGGGAACTTGAATTGTTAATGACTGTAATTATCATTAGTGGTTGTGATACTCTGAATATTAACCCAGCGTTTACATCATTTTTGTTTATATTGGGTATTTCTTATGTGTCTTAAAATAAATATGAAATTGAACTAAAGGGATACCAGCTGAGCCTCAGCACCATTTTTGAAGCAAAATATAATTTTTTTAAAAAGATTTAGGAAATTGGATATTCGCTAATCATCCGGGGGGGGGGGGGGGGGAGGTCATCAAGAAGATATCATAAAGATATCAAAGATACTTGGACGCGGTTAAAGGTCGCTGCATGACTACCGTTGACAAATGCTAATAATTCTGTACTGTCGTATAATAAACTATTTCACTGCAATATGTTGATACACGTGTTTCTGGGACGAATAATCGCATGTTATCTTGAAGCAGTATGGTTTTAATTTAGTATATGAGAGAGAGAGAGAGAGGAGAGAGAGAGAGAGAGAGAGAGAGAGAGAGAGAGAGAGAGAGAGAGAAGAGAGAGAGAGAAGAGAGAGAGGAGAGAGAGAGAGAGAGTTTACGAAGTGTTTACTCTTTTAATGTAAGTAAAGTTTTAAGTCGTTGATTCTGATTAAAATGAACATAAAAGTGTGGAGAATGAAGGCGAGTTTTCAGTAAGTGATAATTTAATACGTACGGAGTGTCGTTGGATACACCACCATTGCAGGAAAAGCACCCCCCCCCCTTCAAAATAAAGGATGAACGATTCGACTGTATAATTGCAGAAATTATGTTTGAAATCTTGAAATCGAACTTCAAGATGCAAGTTTGAATCCTACTAGCACCCCCACAAATGTGCAAATTGGTTTTTAAATTTTAATTGAAATTTTTGAAGTGGTAATTTAATTTCACGTTTAGCCATTAAATACAGGTTTAAAAAAAAATAATCTAGTAGAGCATGACTTAATGTACGCTCTGGAAAACATAAAATTACTTGAACATATTTTACAAAATAATCTTTATTAATTTTTAAGGCAATATTATTTTCTCTTTAAATGATATTGCCTGTTCAGATCACTGGAGTGGTATTGATTTTATTCATGATAAATAAGTCTTTTTATGTTATGGGTTTTGAAAAAAGTATAACTGAAAAATACACATTTCTGGACAAATGAAAATCCCTGAGATATCGTTTAGTGTAATTTTCCTTTTTCCTGTTGGTTTACTTGATTTAGTATATGGAGTAATTTGAACATTTCATTGCATTATATTTCATTTTGAAAATATGTTACTATAGTTTACTTTAATATGGCCCTGGATCCGATGTAAAGTCAAACAAGTTTATTATTAGCCCAAATTCGTTAATCCCCCCCCCCCCTTTCTCAATCACATTTTACCCCTTGCGCTCCCCTGATGACTCGTTCCTTTAAACCAATGAAAATTCTTCTTACAAACGTTTCCTTTCAATCAAAATATGTTCACAATGTTCTATTTTATATCGGGATATATTCATAGTCATAGCTAAATTTTTCTTACAAGATAATAAACAGTGTGTTATTTGTATCATTTTTCTTGAGAGAGAAATAAGTACAATTTTTTCGCTACAAAATTTAATTCCCCCTTTCGGGCCCCAATAGGCCTTCCTTTTAATAAATATTCATAGTTTACAGGAATATCTCGGCAGCCATTTTGTTGGTAGACATTTGCAATATATAGATATAGCAATATAGGGACAAAATGATCAACATTACCGAAACAATGTGAAGGTATGAGTAATTATTTGATACCGAAAACGATAGAGTAGAATATGATGAAATCGAATATTTCTAACGTGAAAATTGTGTGAGGAAAAAAATATGATATTAAAATAGATGAAATTATGGGGAAAGGCGAATGAATATCGATCGATTTTAAGTGAAATCTATTAAAAATTTTAATGATTGGAAATTATACACTTTATTTAACCTTCGAAATGGTAGAAAATATGATATATTCACGAGAATGTGTTGAATTTAGTCACAATTTTCGATATGAAATATAACTTCCGGTAGCAATGTTTACATTGTCATTTTGAACATGTGAAGGGTGTTTCTGCAAGGAGCAAGACGGTGACTGATATATAATGAATGAATTCTTTAAGATGTATAAATTGATGCTATATTAAGTATGCCATGTAAAACTGCAATTTACCATATCCATTTCTTTGTGAGAAACAGAGGAAATTCTAGTTGCTGCGATGCATCATGAACGTATCTACTGCATTTAGTCAATATCATTGTCATATTTCACAAGAATGTTAATTAATGTTTCTAAATCATTAATTTTACCTTGGAAATCACTCTTTTCTTGTATAATATACATTAAAATTTACCGTCAGTATGTTTATTTACAAATATGGCGATGGTTGGAAACATATTGTAAATGATACAATCAAAGGTTGCCGCTGTTTACATTGCTACTAAGGATGAGAGCAACAGGGTACAGAAATTATTCTAACTTTGGTTGGCTAGTTATTATATGACAATATGAATTACACATTCTGGAATGTAGACGTCGGCCTGCTTGTAGCTTGCATTGCCAAAGTTTGGATAGTTATATTTGGCGTGTCAGTGCACCTGCACGCCAACCTTGGTGACTGATCTTTTTTTTTTTTTCAGTTGAATTCGTAATGGTAATAAACACTCAGATGAGCATAATTTTTTTTGCTTTATCGCTTGCTTTTCTTACAGAAATAGTTTATTTGAATATCGAATCCAATCAAAAAGTTCAAGGCTCAGCATTTTCAAAGTTAAAAAAAATTAATGATACGTTGTATCTTTGGTTATTATATTTGATAAAGATATATAATTTGTCTTAAACTGTTTATGTTAAAGATAAATCACAATTCTAGGAATGAGGATACTCACAGTTGTCTCCACTTTAATGACATATGATTATTGCTAAATGTAGAAATAAACTCCCAAGAATGGAAACTTTCGTTCTTGTTACATATCAATAAATATTTCTTACTAGTGAGGTTATTATCTTTCGTTCTTGGCACGTTAGGTGAAATATGGTGATTATGAGTTGTGAATATTTGCATAATGCTACATGAGCACGAAAGACGTATGTATTGTGTGTGATGACCGTGTTTGGTATGTTATGGATTTGATATCGTATGTGGTTACTGAATTGGTTGTGAATGCGGTGAGCCAAGATTCCGTCATGTTCGACAAAATTTTGATGTGCTCTCAGTGAGTGCGTCAAAACCGAATAGGTTGGAATCCTGATATACAATGAGGAGTAAGGAAGAACTTTTATAGAAAGTGATCATGTGTGTAGTTGCAGCGTAGTCAGTTCACAAATGAAGTTGTGTGGACAGGTCATCAAATCGTATCAGACTAATTAAATAACAAGGGGAGGAGGTTGTTGTTGTTGCATGTTTATTGAGTTACCCCTATTATGACCCCACCAGTGTGGCAAGCTGTCTGGTCGAATATTCGAAAGCCTGCATGGATGATTCATAAATATAGCACATGAATTTTATTCGTTAGCGGCGCAGGCGCGCCAAATACAATCTACTGAACTAGCCCAAAGTTTGCACGCAGAAAGAGAAATTATATGTTCATCTTCAGATAATTGAACATGTCTACTTTTGAGAAAAAAACAAAACCATCCGCATATCTAAGGAGTGTGAGTTTTATCGTATTTCTGATTATGTCGTTACCCACAAATATGCGTATCGCGATACTGCGCGGACGAAAAATCGTACTTTTAGACAATATTGTAAATGTCCGAACTAATCATGTTTATACAAAGCAATCTGATTTGTTGGAAAGGTTTGTGCAAATTGTCGTATGTTTAATGCTCAACATTATTTGTACATATTGCTAAGTCTATCTTTATTGTTTTCTGACATAGGGTTGTGAGTCATTCAGTTGATGTTTATTTTTATTCTGGATCTGAGTATTGTGTTGGTTTAGTTATTTTCCTTACAGTTGTCTAATACAAATTGAAATGTTTAGAGTAAAGCCATTGAGCGTGTTTTAGTGTTAATTATAGCCACATTTAAGGTATGTATTGAATTCGATTTGAGATTCATATTATGATAAATTTGCTAATTGTTCCTATAAGATATGCGATATTATAGATCGATTATTAAGAAATATTTTATTGTGATATTTATTCGCGATCTAATTTTTGGCGATACCCATCCCTACCGCATACGGTTGTCCGTCTTTTTGGCAGACACTGTGATTGGTATGATTTTGAAAGCTGATGTGCAGTTGTCAGAGTACACATGGAGTACTTGAAATTCTTGGGGTCTAAAGCATCAATTTAGCTCAATTTATATACGAGACCTTTTGGCCACAAACCATATTCACTAAAAGAATTATTTAGTACACATA
>CAJDSM010016083.1:31889-34573 GCA_903981925.1 Ostrea lurida
CTAGGGGTACCGCCCAGGGACTTCCCCCCTCCTCCCCCGTACAAAAGTAAGCCTGTTAAATCTACCAAGTCCAAGAGTTCTCTACACACTGCATTTGGATCCAATGTGATAAAAAATCTCCCAGCATCAGCCATTTCAAGACCTCAGAAGTTCAAGATGGAAAGTGATTACACAGTGTTAAAGAAAAGATTAAAAAAAGATGAGGTTGTGAATTATTACAAAGACATAGTAAACCACAAAAAAGAAAATCATGACTTTGTTGGAGCAGGTAGGACACTTATCATTGTTATTAATAGTGTACTAATAATTTAACAACATAGCACTTATCGTTGTTATTAATAGTGTACTAATATTTAACACAACACTAATCATTGTTATTAATAGTGTACTAATATTTAACAAATGTTGAGAATTTTCGTTATGTTGTGCATTTTCAAATTTATTTCAAAATTAAATAGTGTTTTAAGATTTTCCAAGGCATTAAAGTTTGTGTCAAGTCATGAACCCTGAAAATGTTATTTTTCAGGCTTTTACTCATCAGAAGACACCAGCGATTCTGACAGTGAAGAAATGTTGTCATGGCAACCAGACTGGTTCTCCCCTTCCTCAGATGAGGAAATGCCAGAGGATGAGGAAGAGTAAGTGAATTGTCTCACAATGACCTAAGTACTATGGAATCAATTTAATTTGTGGGGATCAATGTTTGTGGGTAATCGAAATTTTACTGGTTCGTAGGGACTTAATTTCGTGGGTAACTAGCCTATTTTATATGTACATGTAATAATTAATGTATTTTGTCTCATTATTTATACACATAATTCTGATAATTGAAGTATTTGTGTTCACTGAATTATTAATTTGTTACACAAGAGTGATTGTGAAATAACGTTAGTCATTTACAACACTTGATAAATAATGCAACTGGAAGAATACTTAAAAAGATTTTATTTTTTAAAACTTAAAAATGTTATTTGGGACATGAATTCGTGGATTAGGGTGACCCACGGAATTCACAAACATTGATCCCCCACAAACGATTGATATTCACACAATGCCTTGGCACTGATAGCCAGAGTGTCCTCGCAGTTTAAATATTATTTTACATTCATGTGAGTTCATGATCATACTGTTTTCCATTTCTTCCTTATTACATTTAGATGCTTTAATAGTCTGTTGTTTTATTTAGAGATAGGAGGGAAAACAATTGATATACAAATGATACCTATACAAGGTGTTAAGTAATTTTAAGTAGTGAAAAATGCTTCCTTATTGTGAGAGAAACAAAAGTACTACACTGTATCTGTTGGACGATAACAAGTGTATCAATGCATTGTTAATATTTGATAGGGCTGCAGATTATTCTTAGAACAACCAAACTAGCCTTGCTGAGAGCTCGGTTAAGGAGGGAGGTGCTTCCAGTACAGAAGTCCATCGGACAACCACCTTAATCACAAGTCTAAAAATAGTAAACTCTTAGCCCTCATCGAAGCGTCCAGAGAGGGGCCGGGGGCAATGATGACAGTCGGTGAGGGAAATGGTGCAAAAGCAAAACAAAAATTGTTGACAGGTATTGTTGAAGATTTTTCAGGCATCATCAGACATTATTACCAGTGATTGAGATCACAATGTTTCCCTGTCCCCACATTGTGTGCGAAACTATAATTTTACATCCCGATCTCAGACAACTGGTACTGCTCATGTTTTTTTCCGTATGACCAACAACAAATTCCTATAGACTAAAATAACAAAAGCATTGGAATTAGCATGCAAACTTTATTGTTATTAAAAGAAATAAATGGATTTGATATAAATTAATCATATTTTTAATTATATTTTCATTTAAATTTATAAACATGATTTATTATTAGAATTTCATTTTCTTTTTCATCTTGTTCATGAGGATAGGAACAATGCATTTTAACAGTCCCCACATTAAAACCTGACCAATTACAGTAATTTTCTCAGTGATCCTGAAAACTCCATGTTTACATATTTTTCCTCGTAATTTTCTGATACTTTGAGCACAGAACTGTAGAAATTGCACATGCTTTCCATTTCATGCCACGGCATGCACCCTCTTCATGCATGCATTTGATCGATATAGATGTAAATTGACAAGATTTTCTGTAGACATTGTCTACGATCGATTGTTAATGCACACACTGCCATAGTCACATACAGTATTAAAAAATACAAAGAAGCTGTTTGGATGATATTTGCATCAAATCAAAGAGTAACACATAATTTGATTGGATGATATTTTCAAATTGATACTCTAATGCCCACAAAGTTGAAAAATGTGTCTGAAAAAGAAAACAAAGTTAGATGACACACAGAAATTTAATTTGCACCAGATAAAAAATAGTCCATGATGTATTGTATACAGAGATGAATGTCTTGTCTGGTGTCACTTTCCTCTTGGCATTCTAAATGTCACTTAATGATTTCCAGATGTCATTATTGGCATATTAATTTTAGAAATGTCACATTGACACTGCTTAATTATGTGTTGTAGGAACACTAAGCCCTTTCATTATTACGATCACTGATCTACAATACATGTAATGATAAATCCAAAGGTATTTGTAATTCAAGTTGGAACTTTTGCTTTCATGCAGATGCAGTTGACTGCATTTATTGGTAAACTGTAAAGAGATATATTTACATTCAGTGTATTTCTCGTC
>CAJDSM010016091.1:0-20451 GCA_903981925.1 Ostrea lurida
ACCCCCACCAGGAGAGATAATCATAGAATCAAAAACATGTTTTTCTATCTACACTTTACGCTTGAATTAAACTCATCGAGCTCGACCTTTGATCGCAAATATTTTCATCTGCAGCTTCTGCTAAATACGTAGTGTTTTACGGTATATAGGAATAGAAAAAACCCAACATGCAATTTACCGAAGTCCACTGAAACGTTCTAACTTTACCACAGCTAACCGGTGACCACACGCAAGAGCGAACGGATGAACCGCATGGGAGACAAGCACAGTGACACAGCACGCAGAGCGAGCGATGACCGCACGGAGAAACACACACAGAACACACGGTGATCACAACAGAACAAATGGTAAAGTGACGTTTAAAAGGGACTGTACTGGCTGCTCCATCTCTTATACCCCCTCACTCACTCCATTTCTTAATTATTTTTATCGCCCCGTACTAAAATTGCCATCAATTACTAACCTACTAAAGGTTCCCGAATTCTCAAAGCATCTCGGATCTCGTGCCTTATGTTCGAGCGAGCATGGTGTTTGATCTCGGGTCTTGTGGCTGTTTCTCTACCGTCTCTTTCTTGCTCGTTGTCTCCCCGAATCTTCTGCGGCCAGGCTCTTTCTGGTGAAGCTTCCTGATGTGCTCGATTTTCGTCCTCGAACTGATTTCTGAGTTGAGCGAGATTAGTGTCGGACTCTCGAGACGGGTTTCTGGCTCTGTGAGATCCTGGGATGTGTCTCTGATGCTGTGAAGCTAATTACTCCACGAAGCTCCATAACTTTTCTGTAATTAAGGATGGATAACACACATCAATCAACGGCCGACTTCCTTTTGTAATAAAAATATAAATACCAGGCACGGTAGCACAGTATGTTAATTGATGTGTCGACTTAACATGACTAAACCCATAAGGTACCTTCCGAAATTGAATATCAATTGGTAAGTAAAAAAAAATTTTAATTATCAATCCCACCTTCAATTTAATAGTTTAACAGTAGGGTGTGAAACCATGCAGTACCTTTCTAGTTCGATTTCCGATACTTTTAGTCCTCCGATTCATGATGTTCGATACGATACAATATCATGTACCAAAAATTATTTATACTAAGCTGCTAAAGATTTTTTATGTTTCTGCATGTTTCTGATTTTTGCTGGCACTTTTATTTACTTAATATACTTCATCAGCCTTTAGATCCTTCGGGAAAGTATTTTGGCACTATATTGTTCACTTTTTTAAAAGTTTTATTTCATGTTTCGCGGATTTCCAACATTTCGGGTTTGAGCATCAACTGGAAGAGACATAATTTTGTCGAAATAACAACAGTCTGGTGTGTCAAAATTTGGTACCGTAAATATGATTTATCGTAACATATTTACCTTCTTCCCTTTTCTCCATAACTAACATAAACTTGGGTAATATCTATTCAAGTAATTAAAGGAGTTTTATATCACAACAGGATTAAAACTTTTTCTAGATTAGGCCATAATTAATTTCTAATTAATTACTGTTATCTAAAACACATCACAGTTCAATTAAAAAATGCAATTAAAGCCGTAATTAGTGTTGTAAATACGCGTCAAACGTTAGGGTGCCTCGCAGTCAATTTTTCGTTAATGAGATAGGCGGTCAGTGGGTCACTGTCGGTCATACTGCGTCATAGATGTAAGTTTAACAGATACGTAGGATTATCGTGAAACGCTCTGAGTTTTAAAACGGTAAATAAATCAACTCTGAGAACATGGAGAGAGGAAATTATGACATCGATGAAATACCTTTAGTAATGAAACATTCGATCTTACATGTTTGAACCTTCTAGCAGCAATAATGAACGAAGAAAATACGGCTACAAGTAGCGACGATAGCGAAGCCTCTACATGTAATACAACATGTAGGATCATGTTATTTCAGCATAAGACGAGATTTTGTTGCACATGAAAGTTTAACAGACTCGAATATTTCTTTGTAGAACTTAGAAATAGTCGAAGTTATAAAATAAAAATTAAAAATATAAAAACTATCGTTTAATTTGTATCAGGGCAGTGCCCGGTGATAATACGAATGTACGATATTAAGGTCATATAAACCAATCGTTAATCTGTCAAAAAGGAAGTATGTTTGAGTGCCGAATTATTTAGAAGGCTCTGTCTGTAAAAACAAATCGCATATCATTGTTGCATAGAAGTACGATGAGTAAAAGTAGTCGTTTCTGGCAAAAGACAAACGTGGAAATCATACTCGTTCTCAGGGAAGTGCGACAATTGGAGTACCAGTTTAGGGTGAAATATGGGCGTTTTCAGGACCAAGAGGTAAATCAAATATTTTTCAACATCGGACAATTTTTTTCATGCTTTCTGTTAATTGATTTCACTCATAAGATTGTAAAAGAAAAGCATGTTGATATTGAACACTATCAAGTGGCAAGCGCAGTCTATATACAGTTTCGTAAAAACAAAAACGTGCTGATCACTTTGTTGATTTAAGCACCTGCAAACGGGGCCCGTGTACATGCATATATGCTTATACGTGGTTAGAGAAATTTCCGATTAAAAAAAAAAATGATTGCGCTGTTTCAAGATACTTTTGTAATTTAATTCTTCAACAGTATTTTGGTAGTTATCAAAAGCAAGCGATAATTTCGAGTGGAAACACTACTCAATGGACCGATTTTTCACCTGGGGAAAAACGAACCCCTTTTCTCAGACCAAAAAAGTGTTGAAAAAAATCCAAATGCCCCACAATACACCATTATTATATCTGTTTAAATTCCTATTATCGATAATTTGTTCGTAACGGGGTCTTCAGGCGTGATAATTGGTCGCTTATCTAAACAAAACAATGTCACGCATTTGACACGTATGACAACACAGTAATGCCGCGGTAAAATCGCGCGTTAAAATATTATGCATATTCAGAATCTCAAACTTTGAACAGCTATATCTTTGAAAATATAGCTTTTGACACAAATAAACTTGATGAATGATTTTAAAAGGCATCTTTTCTTTTGATATATAAAAAAAATAACGAAATTTTTTGAAACCTCGTGATAAAACTCTTTAAACTCAATCATCTAAAGAGCTTCTGATTATAAGGCCTTGACTGAGGCACTTTTCACTATTTATTCACTGTTTATGATTTCTTTTTGCCTGCAAATTTGTAATACTTCTCCTCTCCTCATTTTGATAACTTTATTTTTCATAGTCAGAAGTTATTTAATATAATAATTTTGATATTTACAATTAATTTATTACTTTTTTAAAAAAATATTCACTTGTTGTCTGTTATCTGTTATTGGCAAAATTCTACCATCAATAAAAATATAAAATCTAAACCTTTCGCTATCATTGAAGAGTTGTCATAATCAAGGGATCTCAACATGAAACCTGGGATACACACAGGTGCAGATATATATTGAACATCATTTGATTTAATCTGGTTCCGCTAACAGACAGTACAAATTTCTGTGTGATTTCCTTAAATTTACATACTTTTAGGCAGTTTGTGACAATTATGGCTGCATTTAACAAAGTCATCCTGTAGGCAAAATTCTTTGCAGACATTGACAGCAGATTTCCTGAACAATTCAACTCTTGACCTGACTGAGGTCAAGGTAAATGTCGCAGATTTAGAACTACGGCGACGTACTCGTCCGTCTCCATCAACTCGAGAATCAGAATCGGACTCGGAACTTACCTGCTCGGTGTTCTAAGCCTCTTGTAAACCTAGAGAAGGATAATCAAGGCTGTAAACATATTGAGAACGATAACTCAAGGCTGTAAACATAGAGAACGGATAATCAAGGCGCTGTAAAACATAGAGAAAGGATAATCAATAAATGTAGAATAGATTTATTAATAACAACAAACAGGATCAATATCACAAGTCCAAAATAGAATACAAAAACAAGAGTTAAGAAAACATTGACCCCCGGACACATCAGTGATGTCAAGTTCCCCTTTATACATTCAATTTCATGTACATGTATCTCACTATAAAATAGAATAGAGTTTATTCAAAATCAGTATGCAAATGTAACAAATAATATAACGAACACAAGCCAGAGAACTTTTGACCATTTGTGTGCTACTTCCTCTGTATTGACTTGGCCCCCTTTATTGTGCTTAATGTTGTCTGTATTTGACTGGTCCCTTTATTAATTACCTCTATGCTGCTTTCCCTCGTGGCCCCGGCCGCTTTGCCGCTGCATTTCCAGCAGAGCCTCTTTCCGGTCCTGTAACTCCTGCTCTAACTGACGGAACTGTCGGCTCGGTTCTGTGACAAGTTTTTTGCGCGGTGACGCCGTCGCGTTCGAGTTTGGCACGCGTCTCTCTGAGTTTCCAAGCGATTTGGTCTCGAGCTCTTGGCCATTTTTTGAAAAAAAACAAAAAACTGGAGAATTCTGCTGGGATTGATGAAGAGAGTTCGTAGATTTCCCCTTGATTGGATCATCTCTTTCCTGGTAAAAAATAAAAACTAAACAATTCAAACAAAATCCTAGTATTTATTCCGGAGGGCTGCTAAACAAAATTGTGTAATAGCTTTCACAAACCTCAAGAATGCAGTTCTTAAATAACTTCTATTTGCTACTTAAGGTGACAGCAACCAATGGAAATATCAAGAAAGTCAGCACTGTGCCTTCCAATAAACTTAAACTCAAGACTATATAGCTTTTGAGTCTTGGGGTGGGGGTGGGGGTGGGGTGGGGGGCGGTGGGGGGGGGGGGGGGGGGGGGGGGGGGGGGGGGGGGGGGTAAGTTGGTGTTATGTTATTTCATTCTAAATTGGGGGGGGGGGGGGGGGGGGGGAGGGATGATCAAAAGTTTTCGTTGACAGAATTTTCAGCCAAAGATGAACTTATCATTGATGAACATCAAGCTTGTAAACCTGCATGCACACAGGATTTAACTCCGGCAAATAAATTTGATCTTAAACGCCTTATATTTACCTGAGGGGGGGGGGGGACTGGGATCTTGACTTGAATTTCAAATATGAAGCATCAGCCTTGAAGAACATTTTGAACTTACTTAAAGTAAATTCAAAATGGCAAAAACCAAAATGTTTTCTCAGCCTTTAATTGTAATGGGACTTTTTCGATGAAAGCTTGATGTCATGAGCAAATTCTACCAAGTTTGGGCCAAGAATTTAAGAAGTTTAATATCCGTTTTCTGTTAAAATCATGTACATTTTGTGTAAGTTTCATAAGTTTTTAAAATTTCATGATTGTAGTTTTCCATCAACTGAAATACCATATATCATGATATTATTGTAAGAATATTTAAATAAAATCCCCAAAAAAAAACATGAAATGTGTAATTCTTCAGTAAAATGTTTTGCAAAAATTACATGGTGATGTTGCCTGTTTTACCGTTTTTTTGAGTGTTCTGGAGTACCGCAATGACAGACTAGCATCACCCGCCAGCCTCCCAGTGAGAATCCTGAAACTCCCTTTCAAATCTCAGCCAACTCTCTCTCCAGTCCTCCAAACTCTCCCGCTTAACTCTCCACTTCCTGTTGAAGCTGAGAGATATCCAGCTCGCTGCTCGAGCTCTGAGCCACCCATCTGTTTTTCAGGTTCTAATTTCCGATCTTTCTCACGTGATCTTTGCTGGATTTCCAGCTTCAGTTTCATGAATTTTCATCTTTTTGTTCCACAATAAGTTGTAGCTTGCTGTTCAGCTTAACTCGACGGGCTTCTCTCAGGCTCTGTTTCAACATCCTGAAGGCTCGTGGTCTTTCTCGTCAGTAAGCATCCACTGTGGTTTGGCTCGGACTGCCGCTCGTGTGTGAGTTTTTTGGATTTCCTCCTCGCAGCTCCTTCAGCTTCGTGTTGCTTGCTAAGCTCCTCGGGTGATTTGGACTGTCTTCTCCGCAGAATTTACCTGCTTGTATGCCTGTAAAATATATAGCTTGCTTGTAAATGCTGTAAATATATAACTCTGGCATGTAATGCCTTGTAAATATATAAAACGTCTTGTAATATATATAACTCTGCTTGTAATGCGCTGTAAATTATTACTCTGCATGTAATGGCCTGTAAATATAGAATCTCAATGTAATGCGTAAATATAGAACTCTGGCATGTCATGCCTGTAAATATAGATCTGCTTGTAATGCCCTGTAAATCATATATCTGCATGTAATGCCTGTAAATAATATGAACTTCTGGCATGTAATGCCTGTAAATATATAACTCTGGCAATGTAATGCCTGTAAAATATATAAATCTGCTTGTAATGCCTGTAAATATACTAACTCTGCTTGTAATGGCCTGTAAATATAGAAACATCTGCATGTAATGCCTGTAAATATAGAACTCTGCATGTCATGCTGTAAATATAGAACTTCTGCATGTAATGCCTGTAAATATAGAACTCTGGGGCATGTAATGCCTGTAAATATATAATCTGGGCATGTAATGCCTGTAAATATAGAACTCTGATGTAATGCTGTAAATATATTAACTCTGCTTGTAATGCCTCGTAAATAATAACTCTGCTTGTAATGCTGTAAATATAGAAAATCTGGCATGTAATGCCTGTAAAATATAGAACTCTGGCATGTAATGCCTGTAAATATAGAATCTGGGCATGTTACATGCCGTAAATATAGAATCTGCATGTATCGCCTGTATAATATAGAACTCTGCAGTAATGCCTGTAAATATAGGACTCTGCATGTAATGCATGTAAATATATAACTCTCTGCATGTAATGGCCTGTAAATATATAACTCTTTGCATTGTAATGCCTGTAAATATGAACTCTGCTGTAATGCCTGTAAATATAGAACTCTGGCATGTAATGCTGTAAATAAAGACTTCAAATTCCTTCCTCGAACAAGACATACTGCCAACACATGGAACAATTCTCTTGGCACAAAGATCTTGTCACAAAGAAACAACACATGTGGAAATAATGTAAGCCCCATCATTGACCATTCAAAAGTTATGGCACGGTCAAAGTTTCTCAAAAAAGTAGGTCAAACTTCCAGTCGAGTCATGCACCCAAAAATTTGTGGTATTGGAGTCAAAATCAACAATCTAAATTACTCGTATAATTCTTTCATTATTGTGGGCTTGAATTTTGTGGGTTTTAATTGGTAAATCATGATTTTGTTTGGCATCAAATTTTCCCTCAATTCATTATGATATATATTTTTTTTAAGTGGCAGAAATTCAAATTGTGCGATTTATTTTCATTATCTTAATTTACCACTAAAATACATCAAATTAATCCTTTAATTGAAATTCCCGATTTTATGGGCATTCGTCTTTTTACTCCACATCCAAACAAATTCTTAACAATGCACCTGCAGACTGTTTTCTTTGTTGAGCGAGTTGCGCGTTGACCACTGTACTCCGAGTTTGTTCGGCCTCGGTCAGTTTGATGTTGGTGGTGGTCAGTTCCTGGCTGGTCAGCTCGAGCTTTCCTGGGTCCTGTGGAGGCTGTGTGCGGACTACCGGACTCCAGGCCTCGTCTTTTCATACCTCACTCTAAACTGTTCCTCGCAACATCTTCAGTTCTGGAATCTGGATCCTGTGAAGGCAGACATAAATGAACCTTTGTACTTTATTTGTATA
This sequence comes from Ostrea lurida, assembly GCA_903981925.1. Taxonomy (NCBI): domain Eukaryota; kingdom Metazoa; phylum Mollusca; class Bivalvia; order Ostreida; family Ostreidae; genus Ostrea; species Ostrea lurida. Next base: position 7,569 of record CAJDSM010016091.1, read on the forward strand.
TTATCTATGATCCTGTGAACAGACAATCATGAACCTTCGTATTTATTTTGTAAATGTCTATGATCCTGTGGAACAAGACATAATGACACCTTGTATTTATTTGTAAAAATATCTATGATCCTGTGAACAGACATAATGAACCTTGTATTTAATCTTGTAATTCTATGATCCTGTGAAACAGACAATAATGAACTTGTATTTATTTTCTACATATACTATGATCCTGTGATTAGAACGTACCACTGGATGTGGAAAGGTTCTTTTCATTTATTTGTAACATATTTCAGACGTACCCACGCCGTGGAAAGGTTCTTTTCAATTTATTTGTACATATTCGAGTGTGAAACAATTTGTGTATATTTGGAAAATATTTATGACCTGTGCTGGCAACGGAACCATGAGTGTGTAACCACTGTCTGTTTTTTGTAATTCTATAAGTACATGTTGTTTTTGTTTGTACATTCTATATAAGTACCTGTTGTTTTTTGTTTGTAACTTCTATAATAAGTACTGGTTTGTTTGTTTGTATGCTTCTATATTAAGAAGCCTGTTGTTTTTTGTTTGTACTTTCTATATAGTACCTGTTGTTTTTGTTTGTAATTCTATATAAGAACGCTGTTGTTTTTTGTTTGTAGCATTCTATATCAGTACTGTTGTTTTGTTTGTAACATTCTATATAAGTACCTGTTGTTTTTGTTTGTTACATTTATAAGTACCGTGTTGTTTTTGTTTGACTTCTATATAAGTACCACTGTTGTTTTTGGTTTGTACATTCTATATAAGTACTGTTTTTGTTTGTACATTCTATATAAGACCATGTTGGTTTTTTGGTTTGTAGCATTCTATATAGTACCTGTTGTTTTGGTTTGTTTGTACATTCTAATAAGTACCTGTTGTTTTTGTTTGTACATTGTATATAAGTAACCTGTTGTTTTTGTTTGTACATTCTATATAAAGTTACCTGTTGTTTTTGTTTGTACATTCTAATAAGTCCTGTTGTTTTGTTTGTAAATTGTTAATATAAGAAACCGTGTTGGTTTTTTTTTGTTATTTTTTGTTCTATTCTACACGTATACCTGTTGTTTTTGTTGGTACGTTTCGATCTCGGCTTGCAAGGCCTGCACTTGACCGTCCTTCTCCTCAATGTCCCGACTGAGGTTACGTGTTTCCTCCGATTTGTACGACAGTTCCTCGTTAAGATTGTCTATTTCCTCTTCCTGTGAGGCCAGTTTGACCTTCAGGTTCTCAACTTCCTCTTTGGTGGAATCCTGGGAAAACCATTCAAGACATTTCAAATATCATCGTAATTATTATCATTTATATGTAATACAAGGCACCAGTTATACCACTGGGGGTCATTCTTGAAATAACACAAATGCTATCAATACACTTTAAATTTCATTAAATATTTTTCACCGAATCTGAAAATCAAAAAAAAAAAATAATTTAAAAAGTATTGAACAGCCCCCCCGCCCTCCCTCAATATAATTTTTCGTCACCAAATTATAAGACTTCTTACCTTGCGGAAGTATTATCATAAATTTTTTTTTTGCTTTTCATAATCCTGTAAATATGAAGTACCGGTACTCTTTAACCAGCAGAATCAATAGACGTTCGCGTTACTCAACCCCAATCCCCCAAATTCGTAGAAAATACATAGCAGAAAGTACACAGCAGGGAGACACACAAGTGAAAACTGTTAGTGGATTTATAATCGCCCGATTCACCGTGAAAACGAGAATTGTGCACGATTGTTAGTGGATTTATAATCGCGGGATTCACAGTGCATTTAAGTGCAGTACGACTAGTTACTATAATACAAAGCTAGATAAAGATTGCTACACTACTTAGGAAACACAGAACATATGCCTAGCTACTATAATACAAAGCTAAATAAAAACTTCTACACTACTTAGAAAACAAGAAAAAGCCTGAGAACTGGAAAAGACTAACACTACGGCTAACTTCATTAAGTCGTCCAATTATTGCGCAAGTATAAATGACTCTCCGATTATCGTGCGAGTATAAATGACTTGTTCAGTTATCACGCGAGTATAAACGACTCTCCGGTGGTCAGGAGTTTTCTCTATAAAGTCTTTCAGTCTCCATGTTTACATCTAAACTCGCATTCTACAGCACACAAAATACAAAATCCCCAGAATAACAGAAAATACCAGCCAATCTTCTTTTCTCTCATTCTAAGTCAGACTCTAAATCAAATCACTGAAAGCCAATTTCATAGTGTCCATATTGTAAAAGAGCGACAGCTGGCAATATTTCTCTGACCCGTTTGTCTCTGACAAACCGGGGCCTTTGTTGTGAGTGGTCACTCTAACTGGGGAGATGTACACTGTACAGTTGTGGAATAATCGATTGTATTTGTCAGGTCTAAGACGGAAATTTATAGAACAGGTGGAGACTGTCTCTGGTCTGTATTTAGGTTGTGTCTATATTTAGAGTCTGTATTTAGGTCGTGTCTATATTTAGTATCTGTATTTAGGTCGTGTCTATATTTAGTATCTGTATTTAGGTCGTGTCTATATTTAGTATCTGTATTTAGGTCGTGTCTATATTTAGTATCTGTATTTAGGTCGTGTCTATATTTAGTATCTGTATTTAGGTCGTGTCTATATTTAGTATCTGTATTTAGGTCGTGTCTATATTTAGTATCTGTATTTAGGTCGTGTCTATATTTAGTATCTGTATTTAGGTCGTGTCTATATTTAGTATCTGTATTTAGGTCGTGTCTATATTTAGTATCTGTATTTAGGTCGTGTCTATATTTAGTATCTGTATTTAGGTCGTGTCTATATTTAGTATCTGTATTTAGGTCGTGTCTATATTTAGTATCTGTATTTAGGTCGTGTCTATATTTAGTATCTGTATTTAGGTCGTGTCTATATTTAGTATCTGTATTTAGGTCGTGTCTATATTTAGTATCTGTATTTAGGTCGTGTCTATATTTAGTATCTGTATTTAGGTCGTGTCTATATTTAGTATCTGTATTTAGGTCGTGTCTATATTTAGTATCTGTATTTAGGTCGTGTCTATATTTAGTATCTGTATTTACCTCATGTCTATATTTAGTATCTGCATTTAGGTCGTGTCTATATCTAGTGTCTGTATTAAGATTGTGTCTGCGTGTCAACTTGTAAATGTCAGGTGTCTGAGATTTGAAGTCAGAGTTACAGATGAGACCTACATCAGATTCCCATGTTAGAGTAACTATTGACGCAATAAAGAACCCTCTCTTTAAGGACCCATTACAGCTTGTGATTGATGTATTATAACTACAGATAAACACACCATATCAACCTATCTGCCACCAATGGAAAACAAAACCTTTAAACCAAAAAAAAAAAATCAAAAAAAAAAAAAAATTCCACCCCTCCACCCAAAAAATAACCACGACCAAAAAAAAACCCAACTAAAAACACCAAAGCCTCACCACAAGATCCTACCCCTCGGCCGTGTACAGACACTACTGACTACCTAACCTGTTCAATGTTTCCCTCGGAGGAACACTGTACGACCCCGTCAGAGCTAAACTGAGCCGTCGCCCCCGGGCCGAACTGTACCATCAGCTGCTGCCTGTTGTTTTCTTGTTTCATTTCGATTTCGATACTCGCTAACCGCGACTCATCGAATCAGACACGAAGACCTCCGACAGGTCTCCTTTGGAGACCACCTCGGGATTTTTACCTCGGGTAATTTCTGTTTGGGACCTCGGGCTGGCCATCCGTGGACATTCTCTCCTCTTCCCAGGATTCCTGGTTTTCCACCATTCTCTGTTATTCCGTTCGCAAGGTCTGGACCTCGTGCTCATTTTGCGTGGACTTCTCTGCCACGTCTCGCAGTTCACGGATCTCCCTATCCTTCATCTCCACCTCCTCTCTCAATCTCGAGATCTCAGAGTCTTTATCATCAAACAGTCTGCAGTTCGATTTTTAGCCACTCAATTTCTTGTTCCTTGCTAGCGAGATTTTTGAGATCTCGTCTCATCTTTCAATCTCATCCTCTTTCTCCTCCGAGCTTGCAGCAATCGTTTTTAACCTATGAATCTCGTTATCTCGCTCCGACTAAGTCTGTCTCAATTTCTTTATCTCAGCTCCAATAGTTCTCCACACACTTCCAAAGTTCATCAGTCAAACACCTAATTTCATTTTCCTTGTCGCCAAGGTTCTTCAAATCCTGTCGTAATTCTGAATTTCACCATCTTTAAGGTCAAGGTCATGTCTCAGTCTCTTTATCTCCAAGCTCGCGTTCATCGACACTCTCCAATTCAATCTCTCAAACCACTGTATCTCGTTTTCCTTATCGCTAAACTTTTCAAAATCTCGCCTCAGTTTTCTGATCTCGTCCTGCCTTGTTTTTCTAGCTCCTCGAGCTCCCTGTTTCAGACTCTCTATCTCAGCAACTCGTTTCCTTCTCGATCTAGCGTCTCGTTTCGATATCTCAGCGTCTATCGTTTCGATATCTCAGCGTCTCGTTTGGTGATATCTCGGTGACGCTTCTCTTCCATCTCTTTGTCCTTCTGTCTCAGTTCCTCCCTGTAGTTTGTATACTTCGTCCTTCTGTCTCAGTTCCTTCCCTGTAGTTTTATCTGTACTCTTTCGCCGCCCTGTAGTTGGATCTTCTGGTCCTTCGTCTCATTCCCTCCCTGTAGTTTGTTATCTTCGTCCTTCTGTCTCAGTTCCTCCCTGTAGTTGTATCTTCGTCCTTCTGTCTCAAGTTCCCTCCCGTGTTAGTTTGTTGTATACTGTCGTCTTCTGTCTCAGTTTCCCTCCCTTATGTCTGATATCTTCCGTCCTTCGTTCTCAAGTTCCTCCCTGTGTGAATCGTCCTTCTTCCGTTCGCGCCTATTGTCATGTCTCCTTCACGTCCGTTCCTGTGCATAACTCGTCTAGCCCTCCCTCGTCAGTTTCTAATCTTCCTGGGAATTACGTGTCGCGTTAAGTCTCACCAGTCTCCTTCCGCGAGACGATCATGTCTTCCTCCGAGTCGGACGTTTGTGAGCCGGATCTTCGCAAGCATACCTGAAACCCTCCTCTTTGGACAGCACTATCTCGGACGCCGTTTCCTTCTCTCAGAGATCTCGGATTCCGTGAGCTGTTCCTTCAAGTTCTTGGACCTCAGCCATTTTACGTATGAGTTGTTCGTCGTTCTCGGTCGCGTTTCACCCGAGAACCAGACGCATGGCCGTGAGTTCCTTGTCTCAGGTCGCTGTATCTCGTTACAATTGTCCCTGGAGCTGATGTCTGCGAGCTTTGCGGACTGTGAGATAAAAGCCTTTTATTTTAATGAGTCATCATTTCTACATTGTCCTTGACTGTTTTTCTTTGACCCTTTCATCGCGTTTTTAGCAATTAATGGAATGCGTCTCTCGGCCACAAATCCATATTACACTAAATGTATCACCTAAAAATCAGTGGATACCCTTCCATATCCCCCCCCCCCTCTCCTCACAGCTTAGTTTCATAACGTTATTTACTATTCATGACCTCTTACAATTTCATGTAATGCATATTCCCATTTTTTAAAAGTTCAATTTACTTGAAAAATTGAAGCATAACAAACAGTGACCAATCTCGAAAGTGCTAAAATGGAATACAAATAAAAAGTGGAGTAAACACGGACCCCTGGACACCCAGAGATTGACCAGGTGCCAAGGAGGAGTAAGCTTTCCCCCTATTGACCGTCCACACCCTACCATAATGCCCATTTAGAGCACTATTGCCAAATAAGTTTCATCAACAGTCTAAATTTCTTTTAATGATATAGTACAATAAAAACTCATTACAGTGACGTGATTATCATTCCATTTTTGAAATCCCCTTTCCACAGCAATGATCTTGTGATCAAAGCATGTGACCTTGAAACCAGTGCCCTCTGACCTTGCGAACCCTGGTGCAGAATTGTCTGACAATGTAGAAATAACTACACACAGATATTCCAGCAGCAGACATTTTAGCAGCTTGTACACTACAGAAAAGCTAAACAATTCAAAAAAGCAGGAAAAAAGTAGCTAGCAGGCCATCTAAACTACAGAGTACCGCTTCAAATATTCTCATCAAGAGTGGTGTCAATTTAACATCACAAAAATATCGGGAAAAGCTGGCAGACATCTAAACTAAGGCCTACGGCAGAAAGTGTCAATTCAAAATCATCATCGGGAATTTATACGACAATTCAGAAATCAGAGGAAAATTCTAGCTAAGAAAGTGTGAGATTTTAGGAAAAATACAACACAGATCTATCTATCTAAGCAACAACACAGAAGATGCAATGACTATAGGAGTTTTTTTTAACACAGCTAAAGCTGTATCCTGAAATGCTCAGTTTGACAGGAGTTAATTATATTTTTTTAAAATTTGATTATCGGTCAGTTTCTTTAATTAACCAGAGAACTGTTATCGGTACCTGTAACTCGCCCGGAAGCCTGCGGAATTCCCGCTTTCACTCTTTCTAACTCCGCAATTTTTTCCTTTAACACGACCTCCAACCAGACTGATCCGTTTTGTCTGGATATCACCAACCTCCCGCTAGCTGTTCCTGGACTGCGAAGCAAGTTCAGCCCGAATTTTTCTCTATCTCTTGGTCTTGGTTTCTAAAGTTCATGCCTTCAGTTGAAACACTTTGAGGGATTTCGTTTTCGGAGGGATAAAAGTTCAGACTCTTTTTCAGCGAGTTTCTGAGGCCCAGTTTTGCTGATCAGTTGGGGATTCCTTAACGAGATAAAGTCGTGGCTAAAAATAGCACCTGACATTTTCTCCCTTCTTTACGGAGCGTGATTTTTTTGTTTTATAACCACAGAAAAAAGGTTCCTTCTCATTTCTTTCCAACCATCTTAGTAAAGCATGTGTTTAGAATTTTTCTTTAAAGCAAAAAATATTGGCTGGGAATTATGGTTTTAGTTTTAAAATAAAGGAAGAATTTGCATACCGCTGCTATGATATCTTTCGAAAATGCTGTTTTATCATGCGTATAAAATCCCCCCCCCCATAAAAATACAAGGGCTCTCTGAACAACCCCCCCCCCCCCTCCCTCACAATACAAATATGTTTGGTCAATCATTTAATGAAATCATTTCTGGAAATTTAAAAACTCCACTGGGAAATTAAGGATCCTTGGATTAAAGCAATCGATTAGTTTGTGAAAGTTAAAGGGGTGGATCAAAGCATTTTTATCAATGGAAAAGTTTCTGGAAATGAAAGGAGGTGGACAACAGGGTTTTTGCCCCCCCCTCCCCCCTCCCCCCAACCACCACGCACCAAAAATAAAATTGCTTAAGGATTGGAAGGTAGTAAATGGATTGGATTCAAGATTAATCCAATGAGAAAATCCATTGAGGAGAAAATTAGTGTATTACATTAAAACTGCTTTCCGGATAGGAATAATGGTAAATAGAGAAAATTATCCGACAAGAAATTCTGTTTTGAATGAGGAGAGTGGATTCATAAGATGTTGGACAGTGATGAATCGAAGTGCAAGGATGAAAAAGCGTAGGTGGATCAACAAAAACATTCACAATAAAAATTTCACAACACAAAACAGCAAGAGCAATATCTAACACCAAAATTCTCAATCAAGTGGTCAAGTGTAATCTCAATTCATGAAAATGTTGTTAACATGGAATGATTCGTTTACCAAATGAAAAACAAAAAATGAGCTTTCACCCGATGGAGTTCCAAATGGAATGTACTGATGTGAAAATAGACTTCTGTCACACCCAAACACCAAGTACATTATTATGATAAATGCATTTATCTTTATCATGTCTGACACAATTTTTAAAAATTTATTTCTTTCTGAGTACTGCAATTAAGTGAGATACACTTATAAAAAAGATATGCCTTATTGGTGTTTCTAAATATTACAAAATTGAGGTACTCTATAATGAGTTATCAATAATTAATTGGGATAACTTTATTTTCTTGAATAATTGGTAATGTAATCTGAATAAAAAGACTATCACTGAAGTGGGGTACTGTAATAAACAGATATTACATTAAGTGGGGTACTGTAATAAGAGATAATACATTAAGGGGGTACTCTAATACCAGATATTACATTAAGTGGGGTACTTGAATACCAGAATTTACATTTAAGTGGGGTTACTGGAATACCAGATATTTCATTTAAGTGGGGTACTCTAATACCCAAGATATTACATTAAGTGGGGTACTTGAATTCCAAGATATTACATTAAGTGGGGTACTTGAATACCCTAGATATTAAAAAAAAAAACCCAATTTTTAAGTGGGTACTCGGAATCCAGATATTACATTAGTGGGGTACTTGAATACCAGATATTACATTAAGTGGGGTACTGGGAATACCAAGATATTTACATTAAGTGGGGTACTGTAATAAGAGATGTTCATTAAGTGGGTACTCTAATACCAGATATTACATTTAAGTGTGTGAGATCTTGAATACGCAGATATTACATTACGTGGGGTACTTGAATACAGTATTAACATTAAGTGGGGGACTGGAATACCAAGAATATTACATTAGTGGGGGTACTTTGAATACCAGAATTACATTAAGTGGGTACTCTAATACCAGATATTACATTAAGTGGGGTACTTGATTCCAGATATTAACATTAAGTGGGGTCTTGAAAATACCAGATATTACATTAAGTGGGGGTACTGGAAATAAACCAGATATAATTAAGTGGGGTAACTGTAATAAGAAGATATCACATTTAAGTGGGGTACTGTAAAAATCAAGATATTACATTAAGTGGGGTAACTGGAATACCAAGATGATCACATTAAGTGGGGTACTGTAATACCAGATATCACATTAAGTGGGGTACTGTAATTAAGAGATATCAACATTAAGTGGGTAGCTGTATTAAGAGAATATCACAATTAAGTGGGGTACTGTATTAAGAAGATAATCACATTAAAGTGGGGTAATGAATAAGAGAATATCACATTAGTGGGGTACTCTAAATACCAGATATTACAATTAAAGTGGGGTACTGTATTACAGATTATCACATTAAAGGAAGTTTTATCACGAGTTCAAAATTTCGTTATTTTTTGAATATATTCAAAGAAAAGATGCTTTAAAAATCATTCCATCAAGTTTATTTGCGTGTCAAAAAGCTATATTTTCAAAGATATAGCTTTTCAAAAGTTTGAATTCCGAATAATGCCATATTTTTAATGGCGAATTTTTACGGCGCCATACTGTGTCGTCATACGTGTCAAATGGGAACTTGTTTTTGTTTAGATAAGCCGACCAAAATTATCACGCCTGAAGACCCGGTTACGAACAAATTAATCGATAATAGGATTTAACAGATATAATATGGTGTATTTGTGGGGCATTTGGGATTTTTTTCAACACTTTTTGGTCTGAGAAAAGGGGTCGTGCTTTCCCCAGGTTGAAAATCGGTCATTGAGTAGTGTTTCACTCGGGAATTCGCTTGCTTTGATAACTTACAATACGTGTGAAATAATTAAATTACAAAAGTATTTGAAACAGCCAATCATTTTTTTTTTAATCGGATATTCTTAACCACGTATAAAGCAATATGCATGTACACGGCCGTTTGCAGGTGCTAAAATCAACAAAGTGATCAAGGCACGTTTTTGTTTTACGAAGAACATTGTATATAGACTGCGCTTGCCAACTTGATAGTGTTCAATATCAAAATGCTTTTCCTTTCACACTCTTATGATGAAATCATTAACAGAAAAGCTGAAAAATTGTCCGATGTTGAAATATTTGGATTTTACCTCTTGCCTGAAAAACGCCATATTTTCACGCTACTGGTACTGCCAATTGTTCGCACTTCCCTGAGAACGAGTCATGATTCCAACGTGTCTTTGCAGTAAAACGAATGACTTTGTTACTTCATCTTACTTCATGCAACATGTATGGATTTTGTTTTTAAAAGACAAGCTCTAAATAATTCGGCACTCAACATACTCCTTTTGACAATTAACGATGGTGTTATATGACCTTATATGTACATTCGTATTAATACCGGGCACTGCTGAAGTACAACAGAATTAAACGATAGTTTTATATTTTTAATTTTATTTTTTATAACTTTTGACTATTTCTAAGTTTCTACAAAGGAAATATCGAGTGCCTGCTTAAAACTTTCATGAACAAAATCTCGTGCTATGCTGAAATTAACATGATTACATGTGTATACCTGTAAGGCTTCGCTATCGTCGCTACTTGTAGGCGTATTTTCTTCTGTTATTAATTGACTGCTAGAGGTTCAAACATGTAAGATCGAATGTTCATTACTAAGGTATTTAAACGATGTCATAATTTCCTCTCTCCAAGTTCTAATGAGTTGATTTATTTCGTTAAATCAGAGCGTTCACGATAATCCTACAGTATCTTTAAACTTTTGACATTATGCGCAGTAATGACGCGACAGTGCCACGTGACCCGCTATCTCATTAACGAAAAATTGACTGCGAGGACCCTAAACTTTGAGGCGTATTTTACAACTAATTAACGGCTTTTAAATTGCAATTAATTGAAACTGTGATGTGTTTTAGATTACATATTAGAAATGAATTATGGCTAATCAGAAAAAAGTTTGAATCCGTGATAAAACTCCTTTAGTGGGGTACTGTATTAAGAGATTATCAACATTAAGTGGGGTACTGTATTAAAGAACTATCACATTAAGTGGGGTAACTGTATTTAAGAGATATCACATTAAGTGGGGTACTCTAAATAACAGATATTACATTAAGTGGGGTACTGAATAACCAAGAATATCACAATTAAGTGGGGGTACTTGTAATAAGAGATATCAACATGAGTGGGGTAACTGTAATAAGAGATATTCACATGAAAGTGGGGTACTGTAATAACAGATATTTACATTAAGTGGGGTACTGTTAATAAGAGATATCACATTAAGTGGGTACTGTAATAGAGATAATCACATTAAGTGGGGTACTGTAATACCCAGAATATTACATTTAAGTGGGGTACTGTAATAAGAGATATCACAATGAAGGGGTACTGGTAATAAAGAGATATCACATTAAAGTGGTATATTCTAATAACCAGACTATCACATTAAGTGGGGTAAACGGTAATAGAGATATCAAACATTAAGTGGGGTACTGTAATAAAGAGATATCACATTGTGGGGTAACTGTAATACCACAGAAAAAAAAAAAAATTAAATTAAACATTAAGTGGGGTACTGGTATAAGAGATATCACATTAAGTGGGGTACTGTAATAAGAGTATCAATAGTGGTATACCTAATAAGAGATATCACATTAAGTGGGGTACTGTATTAAGAGATATTACATTAAGTGGGGGTACTGTAAATAAGAGATATCAAACATTAAGTGGTTATTACCTAATAAGAGATATACATTAAGTGGGGTACTGTAATTAAGAGATATTACATGAAAGTGGGGTACTCAATACCAGATATTACATTAAGTGGGGTACTGTATTAAGAGATATTCCATGAAGTGGGTACTGTATTGAAGAGATATCACATTAAAGTGGGGTACTGTATTTACGAGATATACATTAAGTGGATAACTCTATTAAGCATTAAGTTGGGGTACAATACCTGCTGTTCCAGCTTTTCATTCCAGCAACGTACAGTTCCTCCTCCTTCTCTTCTATTCATTGTCTTTTTTCTTTCAGAATCTTTTTTCAACTTTGAAATATCCATCCTCTAACCTTCAACTGTCGATGGGAAGAGAGATATTTAAAATGAAATCTGATTGTATCCATGGGAGCTCACGACACTGGGTACAGAAGAAAAGTCAACTCTGGGGAAATCTTTAACGGTGGTGAATAATTAAAAATTGAAAGACTTACCTCTCAAACACAACTGAAAACTGTGCCTTAGCAAATCAAAATGACTTGATGCAGTTTGCAATGGGCAGGGTATAAAAAAATTTTTTTTAAAGAAAATTCCTCTAAATTTTTGGTGTCCATTCTTGAACTATAGTGTATATAATATTTTTCTCAACTATTAGGCCAAATAAAATATTATATTGCTCTGTTCCTTCTGGCCAAATTTCCTCCCACAGACTTGGGAGGGATGCATTTATTGCAAAATAGAATAGATGAGGGAGGTATTAAGAATGAATGCATATTTTACTTTTTCCCCCCCAGATACATTTAGCACATTACGAATTTTTAATTTCATGAAATTTCAATAAAGTCCCGCAATGCAGCCACTCAAAATGATTGTGTGCCAACCTAAGAATGGTATTTTCATTTTTGTTTGAACCTTATCCAATCATTCATTACTGTGACCCCCCCCCCCCCCGCCCCGGGCCGAACATCCACTTACTCAAGTTCATCACTGTGAACAACCCCCCCCGGGCTCCCCTAACATTCACTTTACCAGTTCATGCACTGTGATCCTCTGGCATCTGTGATCTCCCTCCCCTAACATCCACTTCAACAGTTCATCACTGTGACCACCCCTCCCCCGGGTCTCCCCAAACATCCACTTACCAGTTCATCACTGTGACACCCCTCCCTCCGGGCCTCCCTAACATCCACTTAACCAGTTCATCACTGTGACACCTCCCCGGGCTCCCCTACATCCACTTACCAGTTCATCACTGTGAACCCCCTCCCCGGGCTCCCTAAACATCCACTTACCAGTTCATCACTGTGATCCTCTGGCAAGTCTTTCACTGAGTTCTTTGGATTAGTGTTCTATTTCTTGCTCCTTTTCCTCTAAACATTGACTGTACAGTGTCGAAGTCTTCCTGCAAGTTTATTCTGTAAATATCAAGGATGGCTGTAGTCCTTCACAATTAATAAATGGTTTCTATCTGTCTGTCTGTTCATTGCCTGTAAAGAACATTCTATCTGTAATGTCTGTGGTGTTTGTCCTATCCGT
>CAJDSM010016091.1:20730-34108 GCA_903981925.1 Ostrea lurida
CGGACTTCTCTGCCACGTCTCGCAGTTCATGGATCTCTGCATCCTTCATCTCCACCTCCTCTCTCAATCTCTCCTGTATGTTGACTGGTCCCTTATATTGTGCTATGTTGTATTGAACTGGTTCCTTTAATTGGTGCTATGATTTCCTGTATTTGACTGGTCCCCCCTTTATTGTGCTATGTCTGTATTTGACTGGTCCTTTATTGTGCATATGTCTGTATTTGACTGGTCCCCTTTAAGTGTGCTAACGTTGTCTGTATTTGGGACTGGTTCCCTTTATTCTGAGTGCTAAATGTCGTATTTGACGTGGCCCTCATTTATTACATTTAATGGAACACATTAGCCTCTAATGCTGCTTTTCCCGTTGTGGCCCGCCGCGATTGCTCGCGAGCTGAGTTTCCATCAAGGTAGCCTTCTCTGTCGCCCGGTCGTGTAATCTCACTTCACTCTAACTGACGGCAACTGTCGCGTCGCGATACCTTCGGTAGCAATCTTGAGCGAGAGTGGACGACTTCGGAGGGGGCGTCGCAGATTTGGCAGCGCCCTGCTCGGTGCTGAGGGTTCTACGCGATTTGGTCGCGATAGCTCGGTTGCGACTGGCTGGTAACTTGGAGTGTTGGGTAGATCTGCTCGGGATGGGTTGAGGTGGTAGCATCTTGCTGGAGTTCGATGGTGAGAGAGTCGATAGATTCCTTGATTGCGTCATCTTCTTTCCCTACAAAAAAATAATATAATGAAAATAAAATTAAAACTAATACCTAGTATTTTATCAGGAGCTGCTAGATAAAATTTTGTAACTATCTTTCAACAAACCTTAAAGAAATTGCAAGTCATTAAAATACTCTTATTGCTACTTAAGTGACAACAACCAGATGTAAGACATAAAGAAGTTCAGCACTGGTGCCTTCCATAATCTCACGACTTCTTTGAACTCTCTGGGGGTGGGTTGGGGCGGGGGGGGTCATTGGTGGTGATGTTATCATTCCAATTGGGGGGCGGGGGGGGGGGGGGGGGAAGGGTGCACAGTGGGTGTTAGTGAGTGGTCTTGGAGAAGAGCTGAGGTCGGTCTGTACCAGAATTTTGCAGGCCAAGGATGAAGATCTTGGGGTAATCGATTATGAAATCGAGGGGGGTGGGGGCGTGCGGGGCGGGGGGGGGGGGGGGGGGGGGGGGGGTTTTACTTGTGGTGATGTTATTTCAATCTAATTGGGGGGGGGGGGGGGGTTACTGGAATCTTGACTGAATGTGGAAATTCACTAAATATAACATCACCCTGTGAACAGTTTTTGACTTAAAGGTAAATTTCAAAATGCAAAACCAAAATGTTCTCAGCCCTTTATTGTATGGATTTCGACAAAAGCTTGATGTCATGAGCAATTCTAGAGAAAGTTGTTGGTGGCCAAGAATTTAAAGTGTTTAATACGGGTATCGTTTCCCGTAAGCCTCACTGTACATTTTGTGTTTCATAAGTTTTTTTAAATTCATGTGATTGTAGTTTTTCCATGCAACTGAACCATATATCATGATATTATGTAAAATTATTATATGATAAACCCCCAAACTCATGAAATCGTGTAATTCTTCAGTAAATTTGTTTGGCAAAATGTAATGTGATGTTTGCCTTGTTGTTACTTGAGTTGGTTCTCTGGAGTAACTTGCGATGAAGACATAGCAATCGGCCTGCCGAGCCTCAGCATGACGATATCCTGGCCCCCTTCATCTCAGCAACTTGTTCCGAGTTTTTCCTCAAACTCTCACTCCTCCCCCAGTTACTTCTCACTTCCTGTTGCGAACGCTGGAGAGAATCTCGCAGCTCGCTGCTCGAGGCTCTGAGCCACCATCGGTGCTTTGTTACAGTCCTAATTGGCTATCGTTCGAGATAGCTGTCATGCTCAGGATACGTGACGCCCCTTCTGGTCATGGCAGGACGACGAGAGAAGATAATAGCGAGTGTGGGTGTAGACGTGGAGCGCATAGCAATCAGCATGCAGAGGCGCGATCGAAGTAGCATTGCGATTGTTACTGGCTCACTGATCATGGTTGCTCAGGATTTCGAGCTCAGTCATGCCAACTCTTCGTCTTTTGTTCCCCACATATGTGCTGACTGTTCACTTACATCGAACGCCGCTTCTTCAGTCCCTCTGTTTCACATCCAATCTCGTGGTCTTTCTCGCTCAGTCAAAGGCATGCCGTCCAAAGAGAGAGTCGCTGTCGGTTGGCCTCGGACTGCGGCCTCCAGTCGTGTGCAGTTTTGGATTTCCTCCTCGCGGCTTCTCTTCAGCTTTGTGTTGGTTAGCTGAAAGCTCCTCGGTGATTTGACAGTCCTTTTACTCCAGGAGTAATCTGCTGTGTAAGTGCCTGTATATGAATAACTCTGCATGTAGAATTGGCTGTTATAATACTCTTGCTTGTAAATGCCCTGTAAATACATAACCTGCATTTGTAATCCTGTAGACTATAATAACTATGGCCATGCGTGAATGGCTTGGTAAATAGTTGATTACATATCTGTCGCTACTAAAGTGTGAACTGGCCTCGTAAAATATTATAAGTCTGCTATTGTAAGATGGCCTAGTAAAATCAGTATTATACTCGCATGGCGAGGTTAATGGCGCGTTGTAAAAGAATATATACAGCATCCTGACAATGTAAATGGCCTGATAAAATACGTAACGTCTTGCATGGCTAATGCCTCGTAAAAATGACGAATCTCTGGCATGTAGAATTTGCGCTTGTGAATCTTATAAATATGAACGAACTGTGAGTGAGGCTATGGTTAAGTCTCCGGTTAAATATATAACTCTGCATGTTTAATGCCTGTTAAATAAATAACTCTGATGTTAAATGCCTGTAAAGTAATAGTAACGCTGGCATTGTATGCTGATAATATAGTAACGACCCTGCATGTAATGACCTGTAAATATAGAGCTCCTGCTTGTAATGCCTGTAAATATACTCTCTAGCACATGTAAATGCTGTAAAATAAGTATATACGTCTGCTGGTAAGTGCCTGATAATACATATATAACTCTGCATGTAATCGCTGTAAATATAGAGCTCTCATGTCAATGCCTGTAAAAGGTATAGACATACTCTGACAGTGTAATCGCTAGTAAATATATAAACTCTGCAGTTAATGCCTCGTAAATATGAACTACCTGCATTGTACATCGGGCCTGTAAATGATATAAGCTGAGCGCTGCTATGTAGCTTGGTAATATATATACCGGCTCTGGAACTGCTTGCTTGCTAATGGACGGAGAGGTGTAAATATGATCAACTCCTTGGCATGGTAAATGCCATCGTAGAATAATTGAATAAATCGTCTCATGTAAATCCTGTAGAATAATAATAACTTGCGAATGTGTAAAGTGCCTGTAAATATAAGAATTCTGATACTCTGTAATGCCAGTGTAAATAATTAATAATGACTCTGCATTGCTAATCCGTCGCCATGTTAGATATAGAGTTCGAACCACTGTCTAGCAACTGTGATAATGCCTGTAATAGTAGTATAACTGGCTAATTCGTAATTGCCGGTTAAAGTATAGATGACTCTGCCATGTTAATGCCGTTGTAAATAATATTAACCATGCATGTAATGGCGCTGTAAATGATTATATCTGCAGGTGATGCCTGTAAGTATATATACTCTGCACTTGTATTCTGTAATAATACTAGAATCTGTCATGTAATCAGGCCTGTAAAAGTAGTAGAACTCGTGGCATGTAATGCCTGTAATACTATATATACTACTGCATGTTAATGCCGTGGGTTATGGCTAGAAGTGATTAGAGAAACGCTCTGGCAGTTAATGCCTGATTAAACGTATAGTAACCTTCGCTTGTAATGCCTGGGTGAAATATATACTCTGCGATGTAAAATCCTGTAAAATATATAACTTCTGCATGTAAATGCCTGGTAAATATAGAACCTCTTCTGCTATAGTAATGGTCGTGACCATCAGAGAAATGGTCAAGAATTCCTTCTCAACAACAAGACGCTACCTGCGCATCATGACACATTCTCTTGCACCAAATTGACAGTCAATCGGTGGTCACAAAGAAAAACAACGCGACATGGTGTTAAATCATGTCAACGCTTGCTACCAAGTACACGGTCCAGCTTGTAGCCATTGCAGAAAACGGTTGAATGGCCAGGGACAGACGATGGGTCAAAGTTATGTTCTCTACGACAGAAGTGAGGTCAAGATCTTATTCCAGGCTCGAGTCGAATAGCACGCCTCCGGCAAAGTTTTGTGGGTCATTGATACACATCAACAATCTAAAGATACTGATAATTTTTCATTCATTGTGGGCTTTTGGAAATTTTTGTGGGTTTATAATTGTAATTAATGACTTTTGTGTTGGGCATTAATTTATCCTCAATTTCCATATCTAATATATTTTCTTTAGTTAAGGCAGAAATTCTATATGCGGATTTTAATTTTCATTTATTTCATCCGCACGAAAACTAAATCAACATTAAATCCTTTAATTGAAAATGCGTCGGCGTTGTTAAACGGTACATAAGTGTGGTTCGTACTTTTTACTCCACATTCCAGGAACAATTCTAGCAATGCCACTGCAAGACTGTTTTATCCTTTGTAGTGCGAGTTGTTGCGTGTGACCACTACCGTCCGAGTGATTCTGTTTCGGGCCTCTGGTCAGTTTGATGTTGTGGTGGTCAGTTCCTGCGCTTGGTCAGTCGTCGAAGCTGTTCCTGGTCTGGTGGACGCTGTGTGGGACCGCTGCTCGGACGTCCCAGGCCTCGTCTTTTCACCTCCCTCTAACTGTTCTCGAACTCCTCAGCCTTTGGAAGTTGATCCTGTGGAACAGACAGTAAATGAACCTTGTGATTTTGTATTTTGCTAATAGACTCTATTGGTCCGTGAGACAGACATAAATGAACCTGTATTTATTGTAAATATCTATGAAATCTGTGAAGAGGACAGTAATGAAACCCTATGTAATTTTATGTTTGATGTGTTATCTAGGTGATGCCTGTGAAGTAGACAATATGAACCTTGTAGTTTAATTTGTAAATATTATGATCCCTGTGAATATGGACATAATAAATCACTTGTATTTATTGTAAAGTTCTGAAATGATCGCTGAGTGAATAGATCATAAGTGAATCTTTGTAAGTTTATTTGTTAAAGGTCTATGATCCAGTGACACAGCACAGTAATGACTATGTATTTTATTTGTAAATATCTATGATTTCCTGTGAACAGCATAATGAACCTTGTATTTATTTGTAAATATCTATGACCTGTGAATAGAACATTAGATGAACCTTGTATTTATTTGCTAGAATATCTATGAATTCCTGTGATTAGAACGATAACTGACTCTTTGTATTTATTTTGTAAATATTCTAGTGAATCCGCTGTCGGGAATTAGCATAGATGAAAACCTTGTATTATGTTGTAAATATTCTTATGATTCCTGTGAATAGACATAAGTGAAGCCGTTAAGTATTTTATTTCTAAATAAGTCTAGTGGAGTCCGGTGTGAACAGAACCATAAATGGTAAACCTTGTGAGTGATTTATTGTAAAATATCTTACCCTGCTTGAATAAGACATAATGAATCACTTGTATTTATTTGTAATAATCTATGATCCTGGTGAATAGACACATAATGAACCTTGTATTTAATTTTTGTATGGAATATTCTTATGATCCTGTGAATAGCATAATGAACCTTGTTATTTATTTGTAAATAATCTATGGATCCGTGAATAGACATTAATGGAACCTGTAATTTATTTGTAAATGAATCTATTGATCCTGTGAACAGACATAATGAACCTTGGTATTATGTTGTAAATATCTATTGATCCTGTGAACAGACATAAGTGAAACCTTGTATTTTTTGTAAATTATCTATTGTCCTGTGATATAGACATAAGACGCTTGTATTTATATTGGTAAAATAGTCTATGACCTGGTGATTAGTAGACCAAATGAACCTTGTATTTATTTCAAAATAATCTTATGAACTGCTGACACAAGACATCAGAATGTAGCTTTATTTGTAAATACTAGTCCTTGTGAACAGACTAAATGAACCGTTCGTATTTATTCTGCTAATATCTATGAGTTGTGAACAGACACTAATTAAACCTTGTATTTATTTGTAAAGTATCTATGAATCCTGTGAACAGACATACATTCAACCTTGTATTTGATTGTAAATAAATCTATGATCCTGTTGATTAAGAAACATGACCACGCACGAGAGTGTGAAACGTTTCTTTTTTATTTCTATTTGGTTACATATCTCAGCTTACTCGCTCTAGCGAGTGATGAAAGCAATAGTGGTTTTACTTTTGAAAATAATTTATGACCCTGATGCTGCAAAGGACCTACGAGTGTGTAAGCCACTGTTTTGTTCTGTAATTCAGTAAGTATCCTGTGTGTTGATTTGGTGTTGTATCATGTCTATACAGACCGGTTGTATTGTTGTTTGATACAACTTCTATATTAAGATGACCTCTGTGTATTGTTTCCGTTTGTACATTCTAATAACAATACCGTGTTCTTTTTGTTTGTACATTCTATGTACATAAGTAACCTGTCTTTTGATTTGTACATTCTTATAAGACCTGTTGTTTTTGTTTTGTACAATTCTATAAGTACCTGTTTGTTTTGTTTGTAATCATTCTATATAAGTACCCTCCCCGTTTTTTTTGTTTGTACATTCTATAGGTAGACCTGTTGTTTTATTGTTTTGTACATTCTATTATAAGTACCGTGTTGTTTTTGTTTGTACATTCGTTATATAAGACCTGTTTGTTATTTGTTTGTACATTCTATATCAGTACGCTGTTGTTTTTGTTTTGTACATTCTTATATAAGTTACCTGTTGTTTTTGTTTGTACATTCTATAAGTACTGTGTTGTTTTGTTGTAGCATTCTAGTATAATAGTACCTGTGTTGTTTTGTTTGTACATTCTATAAAGACCTGTGTTTTTGTTTGCTACATTCTATAATCAAGGACACCTGTTGTGTTTTGTTTGTACATTCTATATAAGTACCCTGTTCTTTTTTGTGTTGTAACATTCCTATATAAGTACCTTGTTAGTTTTTGTGTTGTACATTCGATATAAGTACCTGTTGTTTTTGTTTGTACATTGCTTAATATAAAGTACCCTGTTGTTTTTGTTTGTACATTCTATAATTAATAGGTTATAGACTTGTATGGGAAAATATGACGAACCGAGTTTTTTGGCGCGTTACACGGACCTCGAGCTTGGGCGAGGTCCGTTCGCGACAAAAAACGAGGTCGTCATATTTTTCCATTACAAAGTCTATAACCTTTTTATTATATACTTTCAATTTCATTTAGAAAAGTAACAAAATTTTTTATTTTTAACAACTTTTTTCAATAGTTTAACAGACAACAGCTGAAAAAAAACGAAAAAAATTTGAAACCTAAAATTTGTTGACGTTTTAAACAGTAGCGTCAATAACTGCTCTATTTGTGAACTCACAATCCAATTTCCAATTTTTGTTCAAATTAGTGACGTCCAGCTTGCGGCCGAAAAGTTTCCGGGGCATGTATTCGTGTGATAATTGGCCGCAAACCTTTCTTAAGAGGAAAAAGAGGAGATGGAAATTGAAAGGTATAAATAAGTACCCTGTTCTTTTTGTTTGTACATTGCCTAGTTAAGTACCCTGTTCTTTTTTTGTTTTGTACCATTCTATATAAGTACCTGTTGTTTTTGTTTTGTACATTCATATAAAGTACCTGTTCTGTTTGTTTGTACTCTATATAAACCTTGCTTGGTTTTGTTTGTAACACTTCTATATTAAGTACCTGTTGGTTTTTGTTTGTACATTCTATTATAAGTCCTGTTTGTTTTGTTTTGTACGATTCTAATATAAAGAACCTGTTGTTTTGTTTGTACATTCTATATAAGTTACCTGTTGTCTTGTTTTTACATTCGTATATAATACTGGTTTTGTTTTTTGTTTGTACATGTCTAATATTAAGTACCCTGTTGTTTTGTTTGTACATCTCTATACATATAGGTTTAATAGATTTGCTTGGGAAAATATGACGACCGGAGTTTTTAGGCTGCGTAACACGGACCCGAGCTTGCGAGGATCCTGTCTTCGCTGACAAAAAGGGTTCATATTTTTCCATACAAAGTCTAGTACCTTTTTATATAATTATCTTTCAATTTCATTTAGAAAGTTAAAAAATTTTTATTTTTAACACCATTATCTTTTTATTAGTTTCTACGGTTTTGTTTTTTTAATTTGCGTGGTGTGATTTTCGTTATTAGGGGTTGGTTTGTTGGAACTCATTATTTTTGGATTCGTATGTTGTTGTGTAGGTATCTGTTCAGTCTCGTGCTTTTTTTTTTTGAATTTATTTTTTCTATTCAGTTGGTTGTGTTTTGTTTTTGATACGGTTACTTTTATTCTTTTGCTTCTTTTTTTTACTTTACGAGTTTGTCGATTTTGTCTTTTTTTTTTGGTTGAGTTTTGGGTGCTGGTTTAGGTCTTGTTATTCGTATTTGATCGTTCGTCTCTGTATCGTTATGTCGGTTTTGCGGGGTGCAATTTTTCTGCTGTGCACTCGCGCGATTCGTATTTTTTTTTTTCGGTGGTTTAGCGTAATGAATGTGGAATGTCATACGTTTTTATGTTATAGCGGCGGGCACGCGTGTGAATCATTGGCCGAGGATCCTCACTGGCCTGTTTTAGCTGAGGCTTTTTGAGATGCATGCTCAGTTGACTGGGGGTGCTTTATTTGATAGTGATCCTCGAGTTGTCGTTATCGTTTTAGAGTGTCGGTTTTTATCGCTATTTTCGCGACTGTGGTTGTCGCCGCGGTTTAGTCGTACCGGTTGGCGTGATTCAGACTCGCAGAGCGCGAGGCCAGGTGTCTTTTCCGGCTCTGGCCTGGTGTTCGGTGTGTTTATTTTTTCTTGCGTTGGGCTTTGAGCTATGCGCGATTGGCGTGGGGCGGAGTTACGTGTTCTTCCTTCGCTTATATGCTCGAGTGTGTGTGCGTGTCTTATCCGGTATCGATTGAGGAACTTGGGCCGATCGGACGATTGTGCCTGCGTTGATGCTGCTTTTGTGGTTTCGTTTCGTTTAACGGGTTTTTCAATAGTTTACTACAGTACCTAAAGAGGCCTGAAAGAACTTACGAAAAAATATGGCTTTTGAAAACCTTAAGAAATGGGTTGTGACCGTTTTAAACACCAGCTAGCAGTATAAACGTGCTCTATTGTGACGTCAAATCCAAAGTTTTCCAATATTTTCTCCAATTATGACTGTCTAGCTATGCGGGGCCGAAAAGTCTTCCGGGCCTAATGTTACTCCAGTTGATATTGGGGCCCCGCAAACTTCTAAAAGGAAAAAGAGGAGAAATGAATTGAAAAGTATATCCATAAGTACCTGTTTCTTTTTGTTTGTACTTCTTAACGTATAAAGTACCTGTTTCTTTTTGTTTGTACATTCTATATATATACCTGTTGTTTTTGTTTGGTACTCATAATATAAGTACCTGTTCCTTTTTGTTTGTACATTCTATATAAGTTACGTGTTGGTTTTGTTTGTCATTCTATAGTAAGTACCCTGTTGTTTTTGTTGTACATTCTATAGTGAAGTCCTTGATGTTTTGTGTTGTAACTTCTATTATAAGAACTCTGTTGGTTTTTGTTTGTAATTCTATATAGAGTACCTGTTGGTTTGTTGTTGTACATTCTATATAGTACCTGTTGATTTTGTTTTACATTTCTATAATTCCTACACGTACCTGTTGTTTTTGTTGGTATCAGATTCTACTAACGGTAGTGTTGTTTTTGTTGGTGATATTCCTACACCGTACCTGTTGTTTTTGTTGGTATATTTACACGTACCTGTTGTTCTGGTTGGTATATTCTACAGTACGCTGTTGTTTTTGATTGGATATTCTATCACGTACCCTGTTGTTTTGGTTGGTGATACTTCTGAGCACACGTACCTGTTGTTTTCTGTTGGTATAATTTTACACGTACCTGGGTGTTTTTGGTTGGTAATGTTTTATTGTTTATCTAACCGTACCTCTGTTTTTGGTTTGTTTGTTTTGTTCTATTATACACGTACCGTTTGTTTTTGTTTTTTGTTTGTTTATTAACCGTACCTGTTTGTTTTTGGTTGGTTGTATGTTGTTTTTACTATACATACCTGTTGTTTGTTGTGTGGTACGTTTTCGATCGTGTGTTGTTACAGTTGCGGATCGCTTGATTCGGGCGCTTAATTGACCGTCTTCTCCTCAATGTCCCGACTGAGGTTGACGCGTTCTCCGATTTTGTTATCGCAGTTCCTCGTTAAGATTTGTCTATTTCCTCTTCCTGTCGAGGAGTTTTGACCTTAAGGTTCGAAACTTCTTTTGGTGGAAATCTCTGGGAGAATCACCATTCAAGTGATATTATCAAAATATCATCGGAATTATGATATCATTATGTAATGACAAGGGCATCAGTAAACCAAGGGGGTCGATTCTGTCGAAAGATAACACTAAATGCTATCAAATAACTTGATAAGTTTCATTAAATTATTTTTCCCAATCTGAAAATCAAAAAAAAAAAAAAAATTTTAAAGTATTGAACAGCCCCCCCGCCACCCCGCCCCCCCCCAATTTAAATTTTCCTCACACAATTATAAGATTTCTACCTTGCGGACAGTATTATCATAAATTTTTTTTTGCTTTTCATAATCATTTAAATATGAAAGTCGTATTCTTTAAACGCAGCAGACATCAATAGCACGTTCGCATTACTCAAACGCCGAACTGCCCCAAAATTCATAGAAGCTACATAGAGAAAGACAGATCAGCAGGAAGACACACAACACAGTGAAGAAACTGTTAGGTGATTTATAATCCGGGATTCCAAGTGATTTAAGTGCAGTTACTTGGTGTGTAGGGTGACTGATATCATGGTAATTTAGTCAGATTCACTTTTTATTCATGTGAAGGTAATTAAGATTTACATTGCATTTACAATGATTAACTTCTGCTTTCATGTTATCATCTTATTACTGTTTTAAGTTCTGAGAGATGTACCTGCAGAATTCTTTGAGCTTTTCTCAACCCCCCCCCGCCGCCCCCCCTCTCTTGAGTCCCGAGAAACGAGATTTGATCTGTGTAAAACACTTGTAATATTTATATTTCTTGTGAATTCACAATGACAGATAAATTTCAACACAATCATGTCTCTCTGTATCTTCACTGAATCAAAGAAATTCTTAACAGCGGTATCGATCAGGCAGTAATCGACATGAATCAAAGAAAAGTCTACAGGGCGTCGTAGTTCGTGAGTAAATGCCAATATATTCCTTCTTAACTTCAAAATTTTAACTAATTATAAAGATAATACGGATGACTACTACTGATAATGACAAAGCTAAAAAGATGCTTCAACGTACTTTAGAAAACACGAGAACAATAGTCAGTATGCTATATATGACAAAGCTAAATAAAAACTTCTACACTGACTTAGAACAAGAGAAAAGCCTGAGAATGACAATAGACTACGTTTCTTACGGCTAATTCATTTTAAAGTCGTAACAGGTTGCATTGCAAAGTATAAATGACGTCGTCCAGGTTATTCGTCGAGTAGTAACGTACTCTAGAGATGGCAGGAGTTTCTCTGTCAATCGAGTCTTCAGTTACCTGATGTACATGAATGAATAAACTTCGCATTTCTAGAACCACAAAAACAAAGTCCCCGAGAATAAAAGAAATAGCTAGCATCAATTATCTTTCTCTCAATTAATCTATGCAACATGGTCTCTATATTAAGTCAACTGAAAGCGAATTCATGGTGTTCATTGTAAAGTGCGAGAGACTGGCGCGACTATTTCTCTGTTATCAATACGCTTTACTGACAGATGGAGGTCTCTTTCTGTGAGTAGTCATATAACTCGGAGGTTCAAAATCGTAGAATGAAGATCCTTGTTTTTCAATCTTTTGCCAGAGTCTAAGATTTGGAATTTAGAACAGGGTGAAGACTTCCACTGTCAGTAAGTGATTGATGTCAGGTGTCTGTACTTAAGGTCAATGCTCTGTATTTTGATTTAGGTCTTGTCTGTTTCTGTTTTATGGTCATGTACTGTGTCTGTATTAACTTTTAGTGTCATGTCTGTATTTAGGTATGTGTGGATGTTTGTGTGTGTCTGTTATATGTATGTCTGGTATAGTCATGTCTTGTTTATTCTGGTATGTATGTCTTATCGTCATGTTGTATTTTAGGTCTATGCTACGTAGTCTGAGGTCATGTCTGTTACTGTTATGGTCATGTCTGTTCCTTATATAGTTATTGTATGTCATGTTTTAGGTCATTGCGTATTTGGATTAGTCTGTTCTTATTTGGTCAATGTTCGATTTATTGTCAATGGTATTTAGGTTCTGTTTTATCTCGTCTTGTTTATCTGGTGATGGTCTCTGTACTATCTTTGTGTGCAACTTGTGAATGTCAGGTGTTTGAGTATAAGTGAGGAATGGCACATGTAAGAAGCGAAAGCAATAAAGTCCCTCTCTTATGGACCCCCAAATTCATCACAGCCAGTTTTAAATTCGTCAGTTATTACAACTTTGCAACTGATGTATTCTTTACATATAACACAGAATGCAAACACTGACACCATACTACATTCTATCCACCATGGAAAACAATACCTTTCACAAAAAAAAAGCACACCGTCTGACCAAAATACACAAAACGCTCACATACCGGGTGTAATAAGGTCTACCCTCGGGCCATTACAGAAACGTACTGAGCTTAACCTAACGTGTTTCAATGTTTCCATCAGGAGAACACTGTAGACCGACCCATACAGAAGTAAATGAGTCGCCTGCCCCGGGCCGAACTGGTACCAATCAACTGCTCTGCTGTTGTTTTCTTGTTATCATTTCGATACTCGCTACGCGGACTCACCGAAATCAGACACGAGACTCCGACGGCTCCTTCTGGAACCACTCGGGATTTTTTTAACCCGGGTTTTCCTGGTTTGGACCTCGGCTGGCATCGTGGGACATTCCTCTCCTCTTCCCAGGATTCCTGGTGTTTCCGACCTTCTCTGGTAGTTCTGTTCGCAAGGTTGGACCTCGTGCTCATGTTTGCGCGGCTACTCTCTGCAGCGCTCTCTGCAGTTCATGATGCTCTGCATCCTTGCAGTCTCCACCTCCGTCTCTCAATCTCGAAGATCTCAGAGTCCTTCATTCAATCAACAAGTCTGCAGTGTCTCTGTTTTAGCCACTCAATTTCTTGGGTTCCTTGCTAGCGAGATTTTCTGCAGATCTCGTCTCATCTTTTCACATCTATCATCCTCATCCTCTTTCTCCTCCGAGTCTTGCAGCATCGATTTTAT
>CAJDSM010016096.1:1193-14041 GCA_903981925.1 Ostrea lurida
GTATATGCAGTATTATTTTTTCTTTTTATAATTCAATTAACTCAATTATTAATTATGGTTTTATATTAAAGCGGTGGGTGAATGCAGTGCTAACTGCCATTAAAGACATATTGTGGTAGAGATGTCAGATAAATATTCGATTTCTTTAATGATTGTATACGTATACAGTTTGAGTATGTATTCGTGTCCACTTACAGCACTCTTATTACTCTAGAAATGCATCCTTTCAATTATGTGACACCTATATATATATATTATAATATATATATAATAGAAATATACACGCGAAATTAATTCACAGGTTTTCATTTCCATCTTAAAGGTTATGACAATGCTTAGTTACACATGTTATCAAATTTTATCCTAATGAATTATTATTTTATATTTGTGGCGGATGCGAGTTTAAGTGGAATCAACTGACTTCAACAGATCCTAATGCAAGTAGTAATTAATAATAAGTGTTTATCCAAATAATTTGAACATATTGGAAATACTGAATCTCATTATATTAAGTAGTAAAAATATAATAGTTTCAGAAATTGGATTGTTATAATAAGCTTTCTCGTCTGCCATTTCAGCAATTTATGGTCGAGTTCCACTTCGGACATTGTGTACTGCAGCATATACGAGAAGTTAGGTGTAGGCCTACAATAATGTACGTAGGAACATGAGTCTTCCAACTGAATATTTTTATTTATTAATTAATTCGAATTTTTGCATTAGTAGAAATTACTACTGGTCCCTGGCTCTGACTAAAGCTTGTGCACGCGTACTGGAGGCATGGACAGGAAACAGGCTAGAAACTTACTTGAGCTTGGATTCTTTTCTCAGTTCGGAATCCGGTGGATCGTACTTGCATATGTATATGCTAGCGGAGTTGGCGATAATTGGCACCCAAATTGGCAAATGGTATTTTTGGAAATGTAGATACTATATATTGTGATTTCCTACCCTATATCTACAAGTTAAATTTTAAAATTATTGTGTTTTTAAAAAAAAACCTCAAATTTTACAATGTTTAGCATAGTATTTGCTCTACTTTCAATGGTCTTCATTTTTTGTTGATAGTCATATTGTATATTTATCATGTGATTTATGACCCTCTATGTAAATTAAACAAAAGTGATAGACTTTCCGCATTTTTCTTGCAGTGATGGTGGGAGACCGTTTCATGCTTGTCTGTCCATTTGTATATTATTGTAAGATTTTTTTTTGGTTTTTTTTTTTACCTTTACCTTTCATGTGTAAGAATCTATATATCTATTATATTATATATATATATTATATATTATATTGATCGTATGGTGTAATACTCTAAGATTGAATGTTGCGTCCTTTAAGTTTCTAAAAAAGTTCGGGGGGGGGGGGCTGAATACAGTTATTTAATTATTTTATATATTTGAATACAATTCATCTCTGTTTTATTTCATGTCCAATGAAGAAAATGAAAATACTTGATGCCCAACTTCTAAACTGAAGGGTATAGTTCTGTTTATTTTTACATCTATGTTTTAACAAATATCAAACTTTTTCACATGCTTCGCTCGACCAACGGTAGCCGTAACATCATTAGTGGTACATTACTACATAGAAGGAAAGTTAACGATTGCAAAGTCAAAGTCATCAACTTTATCATATATATAGTAGTTGTCAGTCTACATTAGAGTATATTATTTATTTTTATATTATATTATATTAGTTAAAAGGCAATTAAGCTTGTGTAAACGTATCTAAGAGTAACTTGAGCTATTACTAGTAGTTTGTACTTGATGACTGTCATTGTTGTTATTAATTACCGGGTGAGTTTAAGAATACAAGCTGTAAATTGACGGAATTTTTTTCACCTATAAGATTGCACAAGTTCACATATCGAGATATAATTATATAATTTAAGATCGGGTAAAATTTTCACAAAAAAACATTTTTGCCAATTGATTGAGAGATATTCTTGAATGAGCGCTTGAATACCCACATAAGCCTCAAACGCAATGACGGGAACGTACGATGGTTGCTGAACGTAAGGTCATACAAGATAGAAACGACGTAGTCATATGTTTTGTTTTGAGAATACTGGCTAGTGTGTCATGAATGATAAAGTATATGATGTACAAATAATTTTACGCATTGTGGCCACTGAATAACATTTGAATTATTATTTTCCTTTTGTCAATTGAACATGTAAATTGCCACGTGTGTATACGTGTTTGCTTCTTCCGCGATATTCCGATGTGACATCTGAGGTTCTTGCGTTCGATGATGACTGAAAAGATAGTGACGGATGCAGTATCATGATGATATTTTTGCTGCTTTTGACACGCGAGTTTACTGTTTCAAATCACTCGATTAATGAAATTACATTTCTTTCATCACAAAATATGTCATCTATTGTTTATTTATTTACAAATTAATTTGCCGTAGTTACAGCTTGTATTGCTTTAAGTTTGTATTTCTTTCCCAGTATTTTTTTAAAAGCTCTTCCCTTCTATTTTTTTTTTTTTTTTTTTTATTTTTCTACCTTTTCACATATCAGACAGTCATTTTCAATTTTCATTAAGTAGTAGGCTTCAAGATGTTTTTTCCCAAACACCTGTTAACATTCCATAAGTACAATCACAGGAAAATGCCATTTGGTTAAGTTATGGTAATGTTCCCTCGCTGTATAATATATAGTTAGTGTTTGTCTCGTTTGTTTGCCTTTCAATATTTTATTGTATATTATTTTCTGGATTGGAAGCGTAATTATCATGTAATATATATCATTGTGGATAGTCTTTTAGTCCAATCACAACCTTTGTTTGAACATGGATAGCTATAATTCCCATATGAAGAAGTATTTTTTTCTACTTGCTGAGGTAAGAATTTATAGGAACTTTTAATTTGGTAATAAGTTTATCTTATCCATTAAAAATAAACAAAGTTATCGACAAATATTCGAACTAAATTATTATGCCATTTTTTCTGCATTCCGGAAAGGTTATTGCTTGTGGTGTTGGGTTTTAATTTTACGTCTAGTTCTTCAAACTGACGTAAGCATTTCTTTGCGCATGCTTCCCCCTTTTTGCTGGAAACTTTCCAGCGGCCTGGTCGTGAAAAAAATACCGACCCACCCTCCCCAAATTTTGGTTAGGTGAATTTCCTGTATGGGAAAAAGGACTTTCTGCTGCGGTTTTGGATTTTAATTTCAGATTCAGCGTCATGGCTTCATGGAGATATTTCATGTTGATGGTACATCATTGTGCGGATTGAGACGTTGTGTTGAGGGTTCATCATTGTGTGGGACTGGCGGAATGTTGCTATCTAGTGAGCCATTCACTGTTGGATACTGTCATTTCCCGGTCCTTCGGTCGTATGGTTTTCTACTCACATTTGATATGCAGCCAGAAAGCTTATGGAGAGCTCGGTGCATCTGTTGTATGTTTAATTGATTCATTAAGTTCATGATATTTACCCAAATCTAGATCGTGTTATGTTCTGTATTAGGTCATATGCTTTTCTGATCGGTATTCAATTGTTAGACGACAGTTCACAGTTCACAGTTCACTATTGAATAGTGAACTGTCGTCTGAATAGTGAACTGTCGTCTGGGGTAATATAAGGTATGATTTTGCAAAATATGTCAATTATATTTTCGGGGTAGGCCCTTTGGGGCAAGGGGCCCCTCATGTATAAATATGGTTATGTTACCCTGCCTGGTTTTGGACTTCCGAGCCCGACGATTATTCGCTGTATACAATAATATAGTGTATAAAGATGAGGCTGGGTCATACCGGGAAGCCCATTTTAGAGAGATGAACTTTTCAGGGTAGGCCCTTTGGGGCAAGAGGCCCCTCATGTATAAATATGGTTATGTTACCCTGCCTGGTTTTGGACTTCCGAGCCCGACGATTATTCGCTGTATACAATAATATAGTGTATAAAGATGAGGCTGGGTCATACCGGGAAGCCCATTTTAGAGAGATGAACTTTTCAGGGTAGGCCTTTTGGGGCAAGGGGCCCCTCGTGTATAAATATGGTTATATTACCCAACCTGGTTCTGGACTTCCGAGCCCGATGACTATTCGCTGTATACAATAATATAGTGTATAAAGATGAGGCTGGGTCATACCGGGAAGCCCATTTTAGAGAGATGAACTTTTCAGGGTAGGCCTTTTGGGGCAAGGGGCCCCTCATGTATCAATATGGTTATGTTGACCTGCCTGGTTTTGGACTTCCGAGCCCGACGATTATTCGCTGTATACAATAATATAGTGTATAAAGATGAGGCTGGGTCATACCGGGAAGCCCATTTTAGAGAGATGAACTTTTCAGGGTAGGCCTTTTGGGGCAAGGGGCCCCTCATGTATCAATATGGTTATGTTGACCTGCCTGGTTTTGGACTTCCGAGCCCGACGATTATTCGCTGTATACAATAATATAGTGTATAAAGATGAGGCTGGGTCATACCGTGAAGCCCATCTTTCTAAATGGGATTCACGATATGCACCAGTTCCATCTTTAAACACTATATCATTGTATAAATCGAATTGTCGTCGGGCTCGGAAGTACAGAACCAGGTCTGGTAACATAACCATATTTGTACATCAAAGGGCCCTTGTCCCAAAGACCATCCCCAAGAACTTTCATCTTTCTAAAATGGGATTTACGATATGCACTAGTCCCATCTTTAAACACTATATAATTGTATAAATCGAATAGTCGTCGGGCTCGGAAGTCTTAAACCGGGTCTGGTAACAAAGCCATATTTGTACATCAGAGGGCCCTTGCCCCAAAAGCCCTACCTTAGAAATTTCATTTTTCCAAACTGGTATTCACGATACACCCCAGTCCCATCTTTAAACACTATATAAGGATAAATGGAATAGTTCGTCGGCTCGGAAGTCCAGAACAGGTCCTGGTAACATACCATATTCTGTACATCATAAGGGCCTTGCCCCAAAGGCCCTACCTTAGAAATTTAATCTTTCCAAACTGGTATTCACGATATGCCCCCAGCTCCCATCTTTAAAGACTATTATAATTGTATAAATGGAATGTCGTCGGCTCGGAAGTCCAGAACCAGGTCTGGTACACATAACCATATTTGTACATCAGAGGGACCTTGGCCCCAAGGCCCTACCCTGGAAATTTCATTCTTTCCAAACTGGATTCACGATAATGCCCCAGTCCCATCTATTAAACACTATATAATTGTTATAAATCGAATAGTCGTCGGGCTCGGAAGTCCAGAACCAGGACTCTGCGTACATAACCATATTTGTACATCAGAGAGCCCTTGCTCCCAAAGGGCCCTACCTTAAATTTCATCTTTTCCAAACTGGTTCTACGATATGCCAGTCCCAATCTTTAAACCTATATAATTGTAATAATATCGAATAGTCCGTTTCGGCTCGGAAGTCCAAGAACCAGGTTCTGGTAGCATAACCAGTATTTGTATATACAGAGGGCCCTGCCCCAAAGGCCCCTACCTAGAAATTTCAATCTTTTGAAATGGCATTCACGAAGCACCAGTCCCATCTTTAAATACTATATACATGTAAATTGTATAATCGCAATAGTTTCGCGGCTCGAAGTCCAGAACAGATCTGGTAAACATAACCATATTTGTAAATCAGAAGCCTTGCGCCAAAGACCCTACCCTACTAGATTATTTCATCTTTCTAAAATGGGGATTCACGAATATGCCCAGTCCCATCTTTAAACACTATATAATTCGATAAATCGAATGGTCGTCGGCTTCGGAAGTCACCAGAACCAGGTCCTGTAACATAACCATATTTGTACATCAGAGGGCCCTAGCCCAATGGACAATTACCCTAGAATTTTATCTTTCTTAAATTGGGATTCACGATGATGCACCAGTCCCAACATTAAACACTTATATTTACTTGTATATTGTTAATTTATTTTTTTATTTTTTTATTTTTTTTTATATAATTGCACAATAATTCGAATAGTCTCGGGCTGAAGTACAGAACCAGGTCGGTAACATCCATAATCTGTAACATCAGTGGGGGGGGAGACCCTGCCCTTAAGGATGTAACTCAGAAATATAATTGACATATCTTCAAAATTGTACCTTATATTACCCCAGACGACAGTCACTATTCTGTCGACAGTTCACTGACTCAATAGTGAACTGTGAACTGTCGTTAACCAATTGAATACCTTTCTGATAAGTTGTCTGACTCTCGCATTAATTGCCTTTTGTTTGAATGAGAATTTCTTTTGGAGATAATTCACTTTTAACTATTTCATTTTTCCATTCTCAATACCCCTGACGATGGTCTTCAAACAAGACCACAATTAGTTGTATGATCATATATATGTAGGACTCCAAAGTGCGATGGTACTTCCAAGTGCGATGGTCCCGCCCCAACAAGTGCGATGGTCCTGCGCCAAACCCCTATGGTCTGACACGCCCAAAGTGCGATGGTTTCCCACATGCCCCAAAGTGCGATGGTCTGACACGCCAAAGCGCGGTGGTCCTTAATCACGCAGCACAGTTAAGGCTGAGTAAGGGGGCGTGTCCTAATATCTCTTAGGAATGTGTATTCATGACATCACCACAAAACAACAAAATATCGGAACACTGGCAATATCCTGTTAATTTAGAATAATTAATTGTTTATTTAATGCACGCGAAGTTATAGTACTACACAAAAAACTTACATAAACGGCTTTGTTGCGTCCGTGAAGTGTAGTCTGACGCCCTCAGATATAAAACAAAAACAATCGGATCGCGATGCACTATTATCATTACGTCATCGGCGATCTAGGTACGCATTCGTGATCTAGAGGTGGCGGGAATGCAATTGTTTTTTGTCACACGAAAAAATTAATTTAGATGTAAATGCAAATAGATTGGAAAATATTTAAAAGACAATTAATTTGAGCACAATGCCACCTTATAAATTCACTAAATATTATCTATCATCCCATAGGAAAGCATTGACGCCTTTATTTATTGATAAGGGGGGATATGTTGAGTCATGGGTTGGTCATGCATATCGAATTCATTGCAAGGGCATGCCCTAAAATTCACCACACTGGTGTTTTAAACACAAACCAAAATAAATATTAACCTATCTGGAAAAAACGTGTACTCCTAATGAAATCTTAGAAATAAATTGTCTATTTGAAATCGAGGTTACAGATGATCTGGCTAAGAAATTTCAACATACGATTACAATATATTATTTTAACCAATTATAAGTCAAAATCTGTAAAGGATTGCAATGTAATCCATAAACTACAGCGAGGTTTATAAAAACATCATGAATCAAAGTAGGATTTCAATCCAATATGCCCTTGTAATATGAAATTTATGATAATAACAATAACTGGTGGTCAGTTGCAAAAACCACGTGATGGCCGAGTCACGTGATCAATCTTAAATATTGAAATATTAATCGTCCTAAATATGTATTTGTCAGTTCCATTATATTTTATTAATTTTCAAATAAAGTTCCAAGATGATTTATCCATTCAAATACAATGATGTCTTTTCGATCGCATAATTTCAGGAATTTTCCATTGGCCACCTAACTGTGCTGCGCATGCGGCCAAGCTCGAAAAAGCCTATTAACAATACATTAGAGAGTACATTGGGAATCCGATTCTCTTCATAAATTTCGGATATTCCTTTTTCTCCGGTTTATCCTCGAAAATATTCGTCAGGGGCAAGCGACGTTAGATTTTTCGTGATGACGTCATAATAACGTTGACGTCACAAACGTTACCAACACCATCGCGACTTTGGCGGTGTAAGACCATCGCACTGTTGGGAGTAAACGTGTAGACCATAGCACTTTGGCGTGACTATCGCACTTTTTGGCGTCCATAAGCTTAACTAACCATCGCACTTTGGTCAGACCATCGCACTGGCGACCATCTGCACTTCGGAGTCTTACATATGCAAAGTACGTATAAAAAGCTTTTAATTAAAAATAAATTGATTACCAGTAGACCATAAAAAATAGCTAACTAATATTAGGGATTTGCCTGAATATCAAATGCAGTTTCACATGTAACAACTTCGATTGTTGTTTTATGCTATTGAAACAATGGTAAGTATTCTTACATGTACAACATGTATCCACTTGGTATAATGTATTTTAATCAGCTGTCATTGCGACCTTTTCTTACTCAAAATGCATAAAATGATTTGAAATATAACTATCTAATAGCATTCGCTATATACAGTCCCTCAAACGTTTCTGCTTTACTTACACGCACGGTGACCCCCACGCAGAGCCAACGGCTGACCGCACGCTGAACCGCACGGTGCCCGCAACGCTGAACAATGAATTGAAAAATGACTGACCCGCACGGTGACCGCACGTATGACCACACGGAAATGTTAAAGGTAGAACGTTTCAGAGACTGTATATATATAATTTATAAATAATAATATAAAGAGAGAGAGAGAGAAGAGACGAGAGAGAGAGAGAGAGAGAGAAGACGAGAGAGAGAGAGAGAGAGAGAGATGTTTTCCTTCGACACCTTGTATCTCGCAGCAACCTACGAGGTATGCGCATTAATTTTCTGACTAACATAAACATTTTTTTAATATGCATGTAATAGCCTGATACTGTATCAAAATAACAAAACTCGCATGTAGTTTCTATATTTGATTTAATGAACAGTTGTACAACAGATTACATCTATGATCAACATTAATGAACATTTTATATTTCAGTCTGAATTTAACACTCTGGTCACTCTATCTTTAATATTAAACATTTTCTTTGAGAGTTATCAAATACTTCCTCACTTGGAATATTTCGGTCAATTCTGAACATTTGACCACGACCGATTGCTACTTCGGTATATTAGTTTGTGTTTGAATTTATCTGTTCAAACAACAAAATTTTGATTTTACAATATCTCTGACCTCAATAATCTTCCACATATATAAAAATGGATTTAACATTGAATTGATGGAAAACAAAGCAAAAAATATACCCCTGATTTTAGCAGAAAACCCATCAAGCCATGCTAGGGTTACAACAAGTGGTCCTGAAAAAACCAGAAAGAGTGCAATCAAGAGGCCCACTAGTTGCAAAGTACTGACTACTTTTTTCCTTCTAAGCGTAATGATTTGATTGGAATGATCAATGCACGATGTTCCTTGACCAACAGTGACTTGGTTTTTTACAGAGGAGGGAGTACATGGTTTTTTAGAGGGACATGACTCGGTCATGGGAATATCGATTGTTTTTATTGTTTTAGAGTGATTAGTTGGACTTATTTTCCTGTATGTTTTGTACACATGCGCAATTGTTATTAAGTAAAGAATCACTGTTGAAGATAGCAGAAATAGGGTTAAAAGCATAATGTATACTGAAAATGCTTCATAATGGCCTTTGAAAACATATGAAAATACGTTTACGTTACTAAGTCGGGAAAATTCCTCCGCAGGTGGCGAAATAAACATGCAGGTACTTATCATTATGGTGATCCAACCACCAACACATACATAGTACTTCCGGTGTTGGCGAAAAAAATAAGAGTTCCACTTTTCTTTACATATGACCAAAAACCTTTGTAAGCTAATCAAAAATGTGTGGTAGAGCGACAGATTGACCCCCGTCATTAACAAAATATTGTTGAATATTGTGGCGCTTTTGCTAGTCTTAAAAACTGGAATGTAAGAACGAAAACCCGAATACATAATTCCCATACCAACAATAAAGTCACTAACAGACAGCATAAGAACAAAAAAGTGATAATGATTATTTCTTACTTTCTTAACCTTAACAAGAAGAATTAATACACAGCTGTTGAATAGAAGAGTCAGAACTCCAATAAGAAACATGAAGAGTACGATGTGTATCGGATAAAACCTCTGTTCTTCATCAGGAAGGGAACATGGTAAAGTAGAATTTGGTTCACAACCTTGGCTTGCCACTTCATTTGCATCTGACATTTCTGTAGCGTTTGTGAAGTTGTGGCGTAAAAATCTTCAGGTTCACACCACACTGACCACCACGGATCGTCTTTTGAAGGAAAAATTAAATTGGCTCGATCTGAAATGACATTGTTTTAAACATCTTACAAGCAACTATCATAACACCTGAATACAGCAAAACTTAATTTTTTACGGAAATAATTACAGCGAATATATGGGTGAACGAAATTTTATTACCTATCTGCCCATCTATCAAAAGATATCTACCGGAATTGTGAAGATAACGAACAATTAACCTCATAAATATTGATCCCAGAAAACATCAAAGATGATATCAGGTATCCGGAGAAAGAAATGAATATCTCTTAAAGCACTCCTAATATAAGACATCTGTCGTTACCATGTAAACGGAGTGTTGCATCGTCAGAATGAAAAGAATTATGAATGTAGGAGTATTACTGTCAAAGTTCTTCTCTTTTACTGGCTTTTGATAAAATCTACCCGATAGAACACAAACAATTTTTTTTTTAATTTTTAAGGACATGGAAGATATCTCCCATCGACTCCACTGCCTCCTTCCTTACATACGTGAAAATCCATACACTCTACGAACCTCATCAAATAAATGATAACTTACCAAAATGTAAAACAAACCGCTGCAAGAACATTTTTGTACCCTGGTGTATATCAAAACAACGGCATACATAATCAAACAGTGTTTTCTGAAAGCTAGTCAGCATAATTTTAATTCTTATTTTAGACTCATTAGTGGTTTATTTTGTTATTCTTTCCTAACATACATGTCCGATTACTTAAATTTATTTATAACTAGTTTTGTTATGTGTAATGCATTTAAATTTTCCTTTCCTTTTATTTACTTACAAGATTGATCACTGTTCGTTATCTTTGCCTTTACATTCCTATCATATTTGTATGCTGCTAATATTTCTATGCTTGTTTTTTTTTTTATATCTCAAATACATGTCTTATACTTTCAACTTTTATAGTTGCCAATGAATAAAATATATTTCTATCTATTTCACATAGCTTTGGGTTGAACATTTTCTATGTCGACCAATGAAAAAAGGGCTATCCCGAAATTATGTCAACTTCCGTCATAGGTTTACCGACTGAACGAATTTGAGAAGCAGTGGACGATAATTAACGATTGATTACAGCCGATAAATGGACGCTATTTCCAATTCAACATGACGATGCGAGAGAAGAGACCCTGATAGAGTTGCTGCTAGACGGTAGGGGTCTAATTATAATGATAAATTGAACTTTTCGCCGAAAATTGCAAGCTAGGTGGCTGGTAAATAAGAAAACCAAGATGGCGGCGTGAGATACCTTGTCAATAAGTTAGTACACAGGAATAATTTTTTTTTTATTATATTTATTTGAAACGTCAAGCGCCTGTGTATTTAGACTATTGCCGTGTGCGGGCAGCTTTCATTATTTTATCATATTCCTGATGAGGATTAGTGGTTGTGGTTTCGCAGGCTTATTTAAAAAGAAGTTTTTAGGTAAATCCATATTTTGAGAGTGCGTATATACATGATATATGAAATCTGGAATCTGATTTGATATGACTAGATGAGTATATTCAAATTTTGGCTGGTTCTGACAGATTACTGATTAGATTGATAAACTTTCCCGATATTTTATGTCGTTGACTTGGTAATTGTCCATGAATCAAATGAACATCGGGCACTGCCAAAAACCAGGGGAGGCTGGTAAGTTTGGCGGGTTTTTTGTTGTGGTTGTTTTTTTTTGGGGGGAGGGTGTGAAATAAAGACTCGGCGTAGATAAAAGAATGATGTTGAATCTTTGCTGACATTCCGTGTGAAACAAGCTATTCTTGCTAGTGGAAGTAGAATTTATGTTGGTGCTGTCATAATTGATCATAGTTTGTGAATAGTATCCTCATATTTGACAAAAAGTTCGATTATAAACAAAGCTACATGTAGAACTTTTACGACATTCCCAGACATTTTTAAATAAACCTAAATTATAAAATTGGTATGGCATCTTCTACTGACTTGCGCTGAAGCCAGTTATTGCGTGAATTTTGAAATGTTGAAATACGTGGATCGTGTCGCACGATTACTATGATCACATAAGATCAAACGAGTTATTTTCTCTATAGTGTACATTTTAAAATATTTATAATTTTGTCGATTTAAGGAATATGTATAACGGCATGGATTTTGTCGACTTAAAGAAAAGTTTACGAAGTGTCATTTTACTATTTTTACGTTACCCCCCCCCCCTTTATTGTTTTAGAACCGCCACTGACTATCGGGTAGGCTATTTTCTTGCATTGTTTTGTTGCGAATGTGATGGCCGTGTATCTAATATGTAGACAACATCAAGCTATATAATAAAGGAGCAAATTTATTTCAAATGTGGCAAGACAGTTTCGAACCAATTTTGAATGAAACAGAATTTATGACGAAATGGGAGCGTGGAAACCTGCAGGAAAATTGACGATATATACTCCATTATAGTCCTATTGATATAGAATTGCTAAAAATATGATTGGTTTAAATATTTTATTTATATGCTATACATGCATCCAAAGGTATTCATTCTTTTATTTTGTATTCATTAATTAATTTTACCTTCATCGATCGTCAACTTGATCTATATCTTTCGATTGTAAAATTGTTGAAATAAATCGGTGGGGGGGGGGGTGTGTTAAAATACAGTACTTGACAATATTAGTCAAATAGATATAATTCGTTTTTCATTTCGGGGTTGGAGTCATATTTTGTTATTGAAAATGTTCAATACAGTCCTTAAATGTTGTACACTGCTAAAACGTAGTGACAAAACGCACCAATAAAAATAATTTTAATGGCTAACATGGAAACACAAAACCCGGTTGGTAATCTATTTATTTGATTTTACTAATCTTTATGATTGAAATTTTATG
>CAJDSM010016097.1:0-20439 GCA_903981925.1 Ostrea lurida
AAACTTTGCAACTGATGTAGTAAGACCCTTCAGCATCTGTATATTATCATGTTTATTCCTTGTCCAGTGGCTCTACAGATGATTTTTAGATGAATATGTCCTAATTTCACTAGTATGGTCCATCATTTACACAAAACTGAATTTCCTATATCCAAGGGTGACTTGTGATTCTCGAGAAAGTATGCTCTTATCTCATAAAGAAACAGAACATGATAATTTACTTGGAAGCATGTAAAGTTCAGAATAAAATTCTATTAAGGGGTCAGCCATTGAGTGTTATCTATAAAATTTGTTCTATTAATATGTATTTTAGATAATAAAGTAACTCACAATGCATACAAAAAAGACTGAAGCGCAAAAAGCCATTAGCTATAACATTACGCATATGCAGCTACATTATGGCGTAAATATGTATATGAAATGTATGCAAGCGCTCTCTCTCTCTCTCTCTCTCTCTCTCTCTCTCTCTCTCTCTCTCTCTCTCTCTCTCGAATTTCATCAAATAACTAAGCCTGTCCTTATAGGACTGGTAACCCCCTCCCCAACACTCCTCATCCAAAATGTGGCATATTCAAAACACATTATAATGTCACATTCCTGCATTACATAGTAACAGATCACGCTATTATCCTATTAAATTGGATTTGTTTTGACCTCCCTCAAATGAGCTTGGTCATATAACTAGACTCTCCCATAATTAACCACTGTGCCCAATATCAGCTCGGTATAAATCTCCACTCCATTGTGACTAATATAAGCTTCTCATGCCACTCTATTCTAAATATATGGGCCAAAGAAAAAAATAACCTTTGCTTTTTCATAAAAATAATGGCCTGGCTTTTGACACCACGTTGACACACAATCTACCCATAAGTGCAAAATATGAGCTTTTAATACATTCTCTCCCTATCAAAAAGTTGCAACATGGGACTAAAATTCCAAACTTTCATCAGTGTGACCATGACCTTTGCCAAACGACCTTGAGACAGTCATGAATTGCGACATCTCATCTCATCATAAAGAAAGCTCTGTAGCTACTGGAAACCTCTAACGTACCATCATCATATAGCCATGGCATACATATAGCAGCAGGACAGACATGCTTGCTAATTTCTATATAACCCAGAATCTTTTTTTTTTCAATATTATAAGCAAAGTAGAGCATACAGAAGTTTGAGATAAGGTCAATGTAATGCACATAATGAAACTGAGATCTCGCACATTTCTATTATATATAATGTCATCTCCAAGACGAGAATTTCTAAGAACTTGTACTGATAAAATTCAGTGAAATCATGTCAATTCTTGGTGGCTCCGTTTTTGTAGTGCACAAAAGAATTGTGGAAATTTAACTCTGATTGGACAGTCTTATGTATTATCATTTTTTGTTAAATTTTGTTGTAAACAGTCATATTCAATTATGAATGTCAAGCCACCATAAAA
The DNA here is from genome assembly GCA_903981925.1 of Ostrea lurida. Lineage (NCBI taxonomy): Eukaryota > Metazoa > Mollusca > Bivalvia > Ostreida > Ostreidae > Ostrea > Ostrea lurida. The sequence goes on from CAJDSM010016097.1 coordinate 1,444, forward strand.
TATGTTGATTTCACTTATGCAATATAAAACAATACATGTCCTTCAGTTCCTTTGAGAACCTATCAAATTCAATGCAATATAAAAAAAAATATTTAACATGATTTGTAACGTGACTTCATTATAAGTAAATAAGTACGATTCCATATTTTGTCACATAATTTACATGTAATTACATCTACTCAATATATAATTTGTAAAACTTACAATATATAAGGTCTACTTACTGATTTTTCTCGTAATGGAATTTGAGAAATAAGTCTCTTGTCCTCCACTGGATCAAGAAGTTCACCATTTGCATACAAGTCCATTTTTATATTACTACTGGCTTTAATTTTACACAGCACCTGTCTACGGACTTGTCCAATAGTATCATTAGTATGAGACCAAATGTCTATATCGTCCATCTGACGTCCTTGACTAGGAAACCTTACTATTAAAGTCACTAATTTTCCTCGACATGCCCTACAAGAAATAAAATCACGATACAAGTGGAAGAGTTTAAAAGCTACAACACCATAATCAACCCGTTCTCCCTCACGGGTCAACGTCTAAATTGAACATCATAATAATCATGAAATAAAAACGCAATATTTTACTCGCCGTTAAATACTGATGGCTTTATAGTTTTGAGAAGGCTAAAATCTTCTTCTAGTATAAGTACATTAGACTGATGTCGGCTAAGATATCAGAGTGCCCCTCACGGCATACGTCTTAAACTCAGCACTGCTATGTTGAGGTCTTATCTTTTGCTAATCATTGCTAATTTACTAATCGCGACGAATACTAGCGAAATATACAAACTAACACATCCTAAGTAGGTTGCCTCCCCGCACCCTCTATATCAGTAAACTCGTAATTAACATTCAATAGGTCTCCGTTCTCGCGCTAGCTAAGGACTATAAGGAAGAAGACGTAAATGCGTGCGACCCGGAGAGTCGACTAGGTTTAGGTCTGGCCCGATTGCCCCATAGTTCAGTAATGTCCTTACTCGGCACTAAGTGACAAGGTTTTTGGGCTCGCTTTCAATTTTCTTGCTCCATTAGTTAGTACTACTCCTTGCTATGGACTAGGCGGTTTGGCATTTGGCAGCCCTCTTGCGCGTTGCTCCACCTAGTGAGGGTTTATATCCTGTGGATTTACTGGTTTGGGGTCTTGCACGCCTTTTCCGGTGGTTCGCATCCTAGTAGTACTACGCTTCTTAGGTCTGTTTGCGACCAGGTCGTTTGCTTGCCCACCAACGCCTTCTCCTCTTTTTGCCCCCCATAGTTGTTGCCCTCTTTTACCCTGGGTGCCTATAGATTGGACAAGATTTCGGCTCGTCTCTCCAGACGTGTTTCGATTGACACTGAGGCCCTCGCCGATGTAGTTTTACAGTCTTTTAATCTCCCGTGCTAGTTGAGCCAGGTATTGGCGTCGCCAACACCGTCTACGTCTGCAATTTAATCCACCTTGCCCCATAGTTAGTTTTACACCTCTAATGATTGTACAGGTTGGTCTCGCCAACCTTCCCCCTGCCAGCGTCACCGGCTTTTTGCCGTTTGGATTTGCCCACGCTTTTTTGTACTGCAGACCATTTTCACAGCCCTGAGCAAGTCTTGACCCTTGAATTTCTTCTTTTCAATTTTTACATGTCATCGTTATTTTGTGCCATAGTTAGTTTACTGTGACAGGTTGGTGGGGCTTGACCACCTGGTTCACGTAATCTGCGCGGCATAGTTTAGTTTCTTCGGGTGCTAAAGTGACTAGGTTTTGCTCGGTCCTACTCCCTCATGATCCAGGCTTTATCTTTCCTTGCCCCTCAGTCTGACGTCTTTGCACTGCGTAAGTGACAGGCTAATTGTGCGCAGGCCTTGCCACGGTCTTGCTTTTTTTCATTTTGCCCCATAGTTACGTTTCTCCATGTGCTGGAAACAATGTTGCGGTCATGGTTTACAGAAGGACATAATATTATAGATTCTGCTCCTTTATTCTGTTAGTAGACATGTGCCCTCATTTCGAGCGGAAGCTCGATGTACACAGTATTCTACCTTTTTATCAGCACCGGTCCAGCACGCGCCACCTATCCTGGTGGTTCTGGGCGCCCCCTCTGCATGCAAGTCTGTGGCGTCTCGCTTTGGTTGCTGTCCTTCTATCTTTCTCGGCAGCACGCTTCGAACCCCGAATATTGTCGTTATAACGCGCCTTTAGAGCCGGTCCACCACGACTGGATATTGCAAATGTGCGCTGTTGGTCTCGCGAGCTGAGGCTGTGTAGTAAGACTCGGCGCCGCCCAGGTTTTGTGCCGAAATGGTGTCGTCTTCATTGTCGAGAATTAATTGGGTCTTGTTTATGCTACTATCCATCAGTGGGTTCAACACCTACAATCTTGTATGACTAGGTATTATGGGGAAAGCGAACTAGTCATTATCTTTCAAAATTGACCTTAGGGTTTAATAAGTACCTTTATTCCTTTTTTTCGGGTCCTGATGCCATCGGAACTTCTCATATGATCTCTTTGCTGTTTCATCACTTTCGAATCTATTCCAAATTGAATCTCAGTGTCCTTGGTCCAACTAAGCTCCTTATATCTACAAGAAACGAGTGTTTGTAAATCAAAATGATATTGAATTTTTCCCTGATGAAATGGTTTAGGTGATATCGCCCTTTGTTCCGAATGGAGTCAGGACAAGAGATGACCCTATACTCAATTGCTTGAGCAAAACTTTCGTTTTTCAGGTGTAGCAGTATATTATATTGGAGGATAGCGGCGTCGTACGGCAGGGACCTTACCCTCCACATGACTGGAACTCGGCCATATCCTATGAGTTCAAGGTCCAATCCAGTGGGCAGATGAACCCCGAAGGCACGTCTTCTTCTTGGGCAATAATTTCTTCGTTCTCTTTTTGAGGCGATTTCACAGTGCTGTAACGAGAGTCTGCGTCAAAACGGAAGCATGAAAGAAGGGACAAAGGGATATAGTATGAGGTAACGCCAAGTAAATAAATGCAACACATCCGTTCCTTTTATCATTTCAATAGCGTTAAACAGCTTTCCAACCTTATTTAGAAAACTACTTCATTCCATTTTCTGTCAAAAGACTTTGGGTCAAGTTGTAAAATGTTTTGCTAACGAATTCAAAAATCTTTTGTTATTCTCTGGATCCTATAGTCCTGGTTCTTTCTCCTCCATCAACTGAAACAAAAGCACAGAAAACATAAAAATTAAACATACATTGTACCACAACCACAGACACAATGAAAATCCATACCATTTACCTAACGGACAAAATAGTAGTTGATTGCCGTCAGTAAGTCAGTAGCAACATGCTGTTACTAACGCTTTACGCAACCATTTAAACAATGAATTCTCTGGTCTGAGGGTATAATATTGCACTTTCTGCCTAGGCATGCCATATCTTAAATCAATTTACAAAAGTGATGCTGAGGAATAACATTTGTTTAGCCAGTATCGTCATTTATAATGTACAATGAATTTACTACAAGTTTTGGATCTAGGTTTGTAATGATACAGATGACTTGTACACAGTTTTACCTGTCACTTGCTTGTAGATTCACTATCAGGCCATTCAGCTGACCATTTTTTTTAGCGAAAAACCTAAATTAGAGAGAAAGGACCAGTTGTTTAATGTATTGAAAATCAAGAAAATAATGATACCAGATTATATCCATGGTTTCTTTTCTGTACTTTAAGTTTTCAGTTTTCTCGCCTGATTTTTGTATGCCTCTGTTATTATACAGTACCTTAAGAACCTGAGAACGCTCCTGGATTTGTTGTACATGATTAAATCTTTCCGTCTGGTTAAAATATTGCTGGAATCCAGTGCTCGGACTGATCTGTAAGTTACAATGTTCGTTACAAAAATTTAAAGTCAGCAATACAGTACAATCCATTATTCCATCTCCATAACAAATCTTCACTTCTCAATCAATAAAATATTTCTTACTTGTGAATTTTCATATTAAGACATCGGGATGCATTTTTGTCATATCATCAAAGAGATGGTGATGTATTTCATGGAGCCTTTCAAATGTATAATAATGGAACCAAAGTCCTTAAGAACTAACAAAATGTCAATGAAGTCTTTATGACAAATTAGAAATTCTTTTCAAAATTTTCAAGCCTCTCTAGTCACTTTGAGAGTTTGAACAAGATGTATATTTACCTACATCCAGCTCTAGTTAGTTACCAGTGGTCCTACGAGTTACCAGGTTCACAGTAGTTTACTCGTTAGTTGCCGGTCCTACGTTAGTGATAACGCAGTGTTGTCCCAAGTTAGTTACCTCAGGTCTAGTTGTTAGACCAGGGTCCTACAGTTAGTTAGCCAGGGTCTCATTTAACTCAAGGTTATGATTAACGCCAGGGTTCTAATCACAGTTTAGTTTATCCCCAGTTGGTCCTACAGTTAGTTTTTACCAGGGGTTTCAACTCACAAACGCAACAGAGATCTAATCTACATATTCTTCACACAAATAGGAGTACCTGCTCTACGTCTTCCGGTAGCCAGTTAACATCTAAGCTTTTCACCTCTCATCGTAATTCCCGTGGGAGAGTAGACTTTGTGCCACTAAACCCCTATTGACGCTGGGGATAGGAGGTTAAACTCCTGTCGACTGGGGGTTGATAACAGTAGTTGCGGTAAATCCATGAGAGCTGCTGTGAAGAGGTCTATGGGGGAAAATTCTGTGGGGGACATAAGCATAACAGAATAATATATGATGGTGCCTAATTGAACCCTAATGTTCACAGGAGCAAACTACCTCATAATATACAAATAAAGCATGTACAGAACTCTAATATGGCTCATCATTACTTTAAAACCTAGGTCTGCTATTGGACAAAGACATATACACTGCATATCTCACACTGTTTCTATTTCTTTTTCAAACTGCAGTTATCATTTCACTGCAGCTATGGAACAATTTCAAACAGATTAGCAAGGAAAATCTTTGGACCTTTACCACAGCATACAAATCTTACCTTGCATTACATTTCCCGCTAGATACTATTTTTCCATAATTTATCATAAAGATTTTTTCCACTATACATGCAATGTTGTAATCTCGATCATATTTCAACCCTGTCCCGCAATCATGGTTTAAACAAATAATACAAGGATGCCTACACTAAGTCTTTCATTGTAGCCTTGTTATTCTCACAAAGATCCTCCTTTGATATTCTTGTATTTAACTTCTTTGACCACACTAACCAAAGGTTTAGTCATGAACAAATTTGAATCAACACTACAGGAGAAGGATTTCATGTAAGGTCTTTCCTAGATAAGAAATTCTGAAGATTTTTCTCAGTAATATTCCAAGGTAAAACCTTCATCCACTATTGTTGCCTCATCCTATGTATCATGAAAAAAAGGGGGAGGGGAACTTGCATCTTCATTACACTGATATCACATTTCTAAATTAATCAAACTTAATACTGCATTACCTCTGGAAATAGTTGACAAATTTCACGAATTTGCTTTAATGCTGGCAAAACCCATTTGTCATTTTTCAATTCTTCCACAAATTTTGTTATCCAGGTCATCTTCTGCGCATCACGGTCCTGCAAAAGAAATTGTTCTTTCTAACATTAGTTATAAGCATTAAAACAGCACTGTTCAAAACAAGTCATGTCTTCATTTCCATGCATTTCACTACATTGCTACTGAATAACAGGGACAAGTTTTGTAATTCATACATTATAGTAGAATTTAAGCAATCGTTAGTGTATAATATGCAATATTACATAATTTTGTGGTAGTCAGACATACAGAAATATATGACTGTCCTTGTTTCCTCTTTTTTCTCTCCTACCTGTGAACAACTGTAGTCTAAGATTTTGATATGGGCAGTCAGAGCCTGGTCCATAATTTCTGTTGGAACATCTTCACTGTGTGCCAAGTTCCATAATAACCCCAGGACCTAAAAACAACAAATCCAACATGATAACCAGTCCCCCCTTCCACAAGTTACATACAACAATAACACATTTTTTTTCAATACAATTTGAAACTTCATCAAAGTTTAATACAGGAACAAATTGAAACTTCATCAAAGTTTAATACAGGAAACATACTTGTAAACCTAGAAAGTCACCACCAGTAACATTTTAATGCAGAAACATTAACTGAACAGAAATACCTTGTGTGCCATGACACCTTCTTTGTCATCTTCTGCCAATCTGCGTATCAACTCGAGCAATTTTTCTCTCTGCTTCTTTGATGCATGAGTCCAGCTCACCTAAAACCAAAACCAAAACTAAATCCATGATTCATGTCGGCATCTGTTTCCGTGGACTTTTCATACAGAAACATCATGCATAAAGAAATGTCAGGGGCCTGAAACAAGTGATCTAGAACTACAGCCATTTAACACATATCCAGATCTCAATGAACTGGCACAACTTCGTACAGTGTACCACCTGCAACAACAGGTATGACTTTGTTGCCTTTAAATTGTAAATTGAGCATTTTCAGCAACATCAGTCATTTTAATGCTATATATATCGATTTAATGTTTACGTAGATTGTGAGAGAGGGTGGAGTGCAGTGAAAAAGAAATAAAAGACCTTTCAAGGAACAGACTCGGGACTGTAATAAAGTTTTAAAATGATTTTATCTATATACAGGTGTCTGATACTGCAGGAATTTCCTTTTGAAAAGTGGTCACAATTTGGAGGGACATATAATCTAATCAATGTTTAAATTAAACCATTTAATTATTTATGCTATGTTCAATTCTCTTACATGAATGCTGATTACAGACTTGATCTTGACAAAATGTCATCAATACAAGAAATCTCATCTACGCATTTTCAGATGATGAAGAACCAAGAGTTTTGTCTACATTCTGGTTCTGTGGCTCTTCAGAAAAAGATTTTTAAAAGATACATCCATACTTCCATTATTTCTTAATGATCACAAAAAGGTGTGACCTTTAATTTGAATTATTTTGAATCCCTCCTTTTTCCCAAAGATGCTTTGTGGAAAGTTTGGTTGAAGTAATAGATTCACTTTGTTGAACTTTGTTTTACCTGAAAACACTCAAATAGGTGATCTAGCTGTTCTGGTGAAAAATCCCATGCTAGTTTTGCCAGCAGGTCATGTACATTCTTCACAATGGCATCGTGTTTCCCCGACTACAATGAAAAATCACATTAAGTGTTAAACCATCAGTTAATATTTAGGTTAGTGTTGATAATCTTTGAGTCATTGTAAATGCTCTACCTGTGCTTCCCAGAGCTTGTCCAGATCCTCGGAGGTTAAGGCTTTCTCCTTGATCATAAATCGGAGTATCTTCTCCAGCTTCTCCACGTACTGGGGCTGGTGGAGGCTGTCTCGTAAAACAATGGTTAGCACTCCGTTCTTCTGGATCCACTCCTGTTGTAATCACCAACAATCATTAGTAAGCAAGCAAACACTGCATTCTGTTGTTATGGGGCCCCAATAAGCAAACACAACAATGCATTCTGTTGTATGGGGTCCCAATACATGTCTCTATCAGTATTTTGAGGCTTTTCCTCACTAATACCTCAAACGATTTAAAATAGTTTGTAAGAGCTAATAAAAATTTCATGTCTGTTTGCAATTTCTGCAAAATATCATATCACCTTTTAAATAGGAATACAACCAAAATGTTGATTAATCAGCATATATTATCATAGAAAGTATATATTATGGGCCACATATGAAAAAAAATCACTCCCTATTAAATGTCAGACATGTGAACGTTTGAATATGCCTTTCTCATGAAATTTCTGTAATATTTTCAATGCAGTCGAACCTCGTATCTGAAACTCGATGGGATTGAGAAAAGACTTTTAAAGTTTTAAGATATTCGTGGTTTCGAGAAATCAAAGGTAAAAATACATGAAAGACAGTGAATACGCCTGCCATTGTTTACTTACAGCCATTTTGTCTGCTGTGAGCCATTCATCCTCCTCCATCTGAGAGTGGCGACTGGATTGGAACGAGACATTAGATATCACCTTGTTCACTTCATTCAACGCGTTCATTTTACCATTGAAGGAAGAGATTTGTAATAACCTAAAATAAAAACAAATGTGTTTATAGTAAATGTAGTCCCCTAGCAATCGTACAGTACTGAAAATTCCCAACAAATAGCCGAACAGTTTAATCAAATTCATCTTTCTCATACTGTAAAATATACATAATATTTTAAAGTTTCCTATCAGTTTGTAAAGCTTAAACACCTCTTATATTGAATTCATTGATTTTGAAATATCTCTTATCCTAATCCCCCCACCCCCAAAGTTTTTTCTCTTTGTTTGTATCAAAATATTGGTTACTTCTAAATTATTCAATATACTGATTATCACTTAATTTTAAGTTCTAAAATCAACAGCCCACTGAGCTGATGAGATGCTTCTAAAACAGATACACTGAAGCACTTCATATTGGTGATAGTCACGGTTCGTGAATTTGTAATTAAGCAGGCAGAGACTAGCTTTAAACTTCATATTATTCAATTACATGTTTTTTAATTATGACAATTCCAGGCGAGTCTTGCTGTTAATTGACTTTGTTGGATGTTGGCTTTAATGTAGCAGCAGGAGAACATGCTCTGATTATGAAAGTTATACAGATTTTGAATTCCATAACTGATCACTGAACTTCTATATGTTTGCAAATTGAACTTAACTATTTTCATTTCATGTACCAATATTAAAAAAAAAAATCTGCAAATACTAATTTGGTCCATTAAATAAGGTTTTTCAGCCACAGCTATCTGCCTCAAAATCTCCAAAGAAGATATTCTGAGACATGAAATAATCAAATTATTGCAACTGTTATTTGAAGACATTTTGCATGTTTAAGCTATAGGCTTCAGTAATTTCATTTTGACCCACCTAAGAATCATTTTGAGCCTGAAACCCTCTAGGCTTTTTATAGTATCTTCCTGATTTGGTAGTCTATTTACAAGCTGTTTCAGTCCTTTGATGATAGATGACAGCGCATCATTTTTGGCTTCATTTTTTGATTCCTTTTTCAGCTCCTCATCTGTTAATTCGTTCAGAAATTTGGGAACTATTTCCTGCAAAGTAAGAAAGGATAATTCACAAATACTTACATATACTAATATGTTCCTCAGAATTTATCATTTATCTGTCAATATCCCAGGGTATGCTAATCATAAAATATAATCAGAATGCATTCAAATAAGACATGTATGTGTCCCATTCAAGACCATCTATTCAAAACATGCTTAGAAAATGACAAAAGTTCAACTACAAGTTCACTTTTGGAAAAAGTTGAATCACTTTCAGAAAGACACATGCACATCTTCAATGTGTCTGTAACAACTGTACCTAGTTTGAGGAATGTGAAGTTAAAGGTGTGAGAGGACCTGATTATACAAAGTAGGTACCCTATTAAAAGGATGCCCACCCACCATTCATCATACTATATGTCTGATGCACATTGTGAAACATGGCCAATAAAATTAAAACTAAGCTGAAGAGTTTTCAAAATAAAGATTTCAGTTCTATTCAATATATATATATGTAGCATTATTTAGAAATAAATTTTTGTACAAGAAGACATTTATAATGTAATTTTGCTTGTTTCAGAGCCTCTTGATAGATTTTCTAACACAAATATCAATGGCAAAATTTTACTTTCACTGAAGTTTTGATTATATACATGTATATTTGTAGGTTGAAAAGTGAATATGGATTTTTTTTTGTCAAAAAAGGTATGAAAGCACGCAGTTTAATTGACATTGAATAAGAAGCCATATCATCATTTATTTGAGAACTTAACTAGAAAATGGAATAACAATAGCCTTCTTTTTGAGTATCATCCGATGTTTGGAAAAGCTACTAACCACACTAAAAATGAATTCAATATTCTATCTTGTGGAGAGCAATCTAATCCCCACTCACTAACATCTACATTGTAGCTCATCCATTGTCACAGTGATGATGTCTGATCATTCACACAGATGTCTCTAAATTCTATTCAGATATCAAACATCTCAAAAATAATCCAACCTGAATAGTGTCACATTTCAAATTCCCCATCCAGCAATGATTGGTCCACATTTAACCCCATCTAATTAGTTGGTCAGCATTAACCCCATCCAATAGTGGTCACATTCACCCCATCCAATAGTGGTCACATTCAACCCATCCAATGTGGTCACATTCAACCCCATCCAATAGTGGTCACATTCAACCCCATCTCAATAGTGGTCACATTTCAAATAACCCTATCCAATAGTGGTCACATTCAACCCCATCTAATAGTGGTCACATTCAACCCATCCAATAGTGGTCACATTCAACCCCATCTAATAGTGGTCACATTCAACCCCATACCAATAGTGGTCACATTCAACCCCATCTAATAGTGGTCACATTCAACCCCATCTAATAGGTGGTCACATTCAAAATACCCTATCTAATAGTGGTCACATTCAAAATAACCCCATCCAATAGTGGTCACATTCAAATTAACCCCATCTAATAGTGGTCACATTCAACCCCAAAGAGAATGCCCATAGTTAGTTTAACCTGCCTTAAGTGAACAGGTTGGCTTTGGGCCACCTGCCCCATAGTTAAGTTTAAACTGTGACAAAGGTTTGGCCTTGCCACCCTTGCCCCCAAAGTTAGTTTTACTGTGACAGGTTTGGCTTGCACTTGCCCATAGTTAGTTTACCTGCTAAGTGACAAGTTGGCTGCGCCACCTTGCCCCATAGTTATTTAACCTGCTAAGTGACAGCGTTTGGCTCGCCACTTGCCCGATAGTTAGTTTAACTGCTAGGACAGGTTTGGCTCTGCCACCTTGCCCCATAGTTAGTTTACCTCTGTGACAGGTTTTGGCGTCGCAACACCTTGGCCCACATAGTTAGTTACCTGCTAAGTGCAGTGGTCACCTGCCGAAGTAGTTTAATGCTAGTGACGGTTGGCGCCACCCCGTTGACCCTATAGTTAGTTTACCTGCTGAGTGGTAGGATAGATTCGCTCTCTGTGTAGGCCTCACTCACACTCGGCCACGTATTCCCATGCGCCCACGGTCAGCACGCGCACCATACCTGGTGGTCTCCTGCATCTCACTCTGTTGTGCTGTCTTTATCCTTTCTCCAGCACGCATGACACGTGTCGTATAGCGCCTTTAGCCGGTCACCACACGACTGATGAAACGTCGTGGATCTCCACCTGATTCTGTTGTAAACGAGGCCCAGGTTTGTGTAAATGTCCTTTCAGATAAGAATAACGGCCTTGTTAGCTACATCAGTCAGGGCTCATCAACACAACCTGTAACAGGATGGAAAGCAACATATCAATTATCTTTCAAAAATTGACCTTGGGTTTAAAAGTACCCTGTGCCAAGAACTTATATGTTCTGCGTTACCTTGAACTTTCCAAAATGACACTCAGGACCTTGGTCCACAAGTCCTTATCTCAAGAAACATTTGTAAAATCAATATTGATTTCTGATGAAAGGTTTAGGTGATATCAGCTTGTTCGAATGGACAGGACAGAGACTATATCATGCTTGGCGAAATTTTTTTCAGGGAGCATAAAAAGGTAATTACATACCTTACCCTCCACATATAATCATTCCTATGAGTTCAAGGTCATCCATCAGTGACCGTCCCTCTTCTCTTGAAATAATTTTGTTCTCTTTTGCATTCACATGCTTAAAGACTATCTCAAAAAAACTGAAAGAAAAGGGATATATATAAAAAATAAATGCCAAAATGTTCTATGCAATTTCAAAGGTAAAAGTTTCAACCTTATAAAAACCTACTTCTTCCATTTTCTGTCAAAAGACTTGGGTCAAGTTGTAAAATGTTTTTGCTCGAAAAATCTTTTGTTATTTCTGGATCTAAGTCTGGTTCTTCTCCATCAACTGACAAAGCACAGAAAACAATTAAATCCATGAACATTTGTACCAACACAAGAAACAATGAAACATCATACATTGTACCTAACACAAAGAGGTTTGCCTCAGAATCAGTAGCATGCTGTTACTACCTTAGCAAACCATTAAAACAATGATTCTCTGTCGAGGGATAAATTGCAACTTTCTGCTAGGCATATGCCATATTCTAAAATCAAACAAAAGTGATGCTGAGAATAACATTGTTAGCCCTAGTGATCTCAATTATAATGTACAATGAATTCTACAAGTTTGATCTATTTGTTAATGTACATGACTTGTACAAGTTTTACCTGTCTTGCTTGAGATTCACACAGCCATAGCTGACCATCTTTAGCAAAAACCCTAAAATTAGAGAAAAGGACCAGTTTAATGTATTGATCAAGAAATACTGTACCGATTAATATCCATGGTTTTTTCTGTACTTTAAGTTTCTTTCTCCCTGATTTGTACCCTGTATTATACATACCTAAGAACCTGAAGCCGCTCCTGGATTTGTTGTAGCATGATTAAATCTTCCGTCTGGTAAATAAGGCTGGAATCCAGTGCCGGATGATCTGTAGTAAATCAATGTCGTACAAACATTTAAATCCAGCAATACAAGTAAATTCCATTTTCATTCATAACAAACTCACTTCTCAACAATAAAATTTTCTTACATTGTGAATTTCATATTAACGACATGGGATGCATTTGTTCATATCATCAAAAATTGATGTCATTTCATTGGAGCTTTTCAAATGCTACTAAGAATGGAACCAAGTCACCCAAACAAAATGTCAATGAATCTTATGACAAAAGAATTCTTTCAAAAATTTCCAAGCTCTCCCTAGTCACTTGAGAGTTAGAAACAAGGAGTATAGTACCATGTAGCCAGCTCTAGTTTAGTTACCCAGGGTCCTACGTTTAGTTACTCCCAGGGTTCCTACAGTTAGTTACCAGGGTCCTACAGTCAGTTACCCAGGGTCCTACAGTTAGTTACCCAGGGTCCGACATTAGTTAGCCAGGGTCCTCCAGTTAGTTAGCCAGGTTCTACAGTTAGTTACCCAGGTCCTACAGTTAGTTACCCAGGGTCCTACCAAAGAACAGAGCCTAACACATATCTTACACATTAGAGCTGCTTACCTCTAGCCAGTTCTCTAAGCTTTCTCCATGTAATTGGAGAGATTTGTAGCCACTAACATGACGATGGAATGGTTACTCCTGGAGCTGGGCTATAACAGTGTTGCGTAATACACATGAGAGGCCCGCGTGGGAGCATGGGGGAATTCGTGGGGACTGCAAACAGAATCAATATATATGATTAGGTGTTAAGATAAAGAAAATCAAACAGGAAATGGCGCTTCTAATTGAACCCTAATGTTCACAGGAGCAACTACCTCATAATATACAAATGAAGCATGTACAGAACTCTAAAATGGCTCATCATTAACTTTAAAACCTAGGTCTGCTATTGGACAAACCATATACACTGCATATCTCACACTGTTTCTATTTCTTTTTCAAACTGCAGTTATCATTTCACTGCAGCTATGGAACAATTTCAAACAGATTAGCAAGGAAAATCTTTGGACCTTTACCACAAGCAATACAAATCTTACCTTGCATTACATTTTCCCGCTAGATACTATTTTTCATAATTATCTAAAGATTTTTTCCACTAATACATGCAATGTCTGTAATCTCGATCATATTTCAACCCTGTCCGCAATCATGTTTAAACAAATATACAAGGATGCCTACACTAAGTCTTTTCATTGTAGCCTTGTTATTCTCACAAAGATCCTCCTTTGATATTCTTGTATTTAACTTCTTGGCCACACTAACAAAAGGTATAGTCATTGAACAAATTTGAATCAACACTACAGGAGAAGGATTTCATGTAAGGTCTTCCTAGATAAGAAATTCTGAAGATTTTTCTCAGTAATACTCCAAAGGTAAAAACCTTCATCCACTATTGTTAGCCTCATCTATGTATCATGAAAAAAAGGGGGAGGGGAACTTGCATCTTCTCATTACCACTGATATCACATTTCTAAACATAATCAAAACTTAATACTGCATTACCTCTGGAAATAGTTGACAATTACAACGAATTTGCTTTAATGCTGGCAAAACCCATTTGTCATTTTTCAATTCACCACAAATTTTGTTATCCAGGTCATCTTCTGCGCCATCTCCGGTCCTGCAAAAGAAAATTGTTCTTTCTAACATTAGTTATAAGCCTTAAAACAGCACTGTTCAAAACAAGTCATGTCTTCATTGCCAGTGCATTTCACTACACTTGCTACTGAATAACAGGGACAAGTTTTGTAATTCATACATTATAGTAGAATTTAAAGCAATCGTTAGTGTATAATATGCAATATTACATAATTTTGTGGGTAGTCAGACATACAGAAATATATGACTGTCCTTGTTTCCCTCTTTTTCTCTCCTACCTGTGAACAACTGTAGTCTAAGATTTTTGATATGAGGCAGTCAGAGCCTGGTCCATAATTTCTGTTGGAACATCTCACTGTGTCGCAAGTTCCATATACCCCAGACTATAAAACAACAAATCCAACATGATAACCAGTCCCCCCTTCCACAATTACAATACAACAATAACACACTTTTTCAAACATAATTTGAAACTTCATCAAAGTTATAACAGGAAACATACTGTAAACCTAGAAAGTCACCACCAGTAACATTTTAATGCCAGAAACATTAACTGAACAGAAATACCTTGTGTGCCATGACACCTTCTTTGTCATCTTCTGCCAATCTGCGTATCAACATCGAGCAATTTTTCTCTCTGCTTCTTTGATGCATGAGTCCACGCTCACCTAAAACAAAACCAAAACTAAATCCATGATTCATGTCGGCATCTTTTCCGTGGACTTTTCATACAGAAACATCAATGCATAAAGAATGTCAGGGGCCTGAAACAAGTGATCTAGAACTACATCCATTTAACACATATCAGATCTCAATGAACTGGCACAACTTCGTACAGTGTACCACCTGCAACAACAGGTATGCTTTGTTCGCCTTTAAATTGTAAATTGAGCATTTTCAGCAACATCAGTCATTTTAATGCTATATAATCTCGATTTAATGTTTAACGTAGATTGTGAGAGAGGGTGGAGTGCAGTGAAAAAAGAAAATAAAGAACTTTCAGGAACAGACTCGGGACTGTAATAAAGTTTTAAAATGATTTTATCTATATACGCGGTGTCTGTAACTGCAGGAATTTCCTTTTGAAAGTGGTCACAATTTGGAGGGACATATAATCTAATCAATGTTTATAATATTAACCATTAATTATTTATGGCATGTTCAATTCTCTTACATGAATGCTGATTACAGACTTGATCATGACAAAATGTCATCATACAAGCAAATCTCATCTACGCATTTCAGATGAATGAAGAACCAAGAGTTTTGTCTACATCTGGTTCTGTGGCTCTTCAGAAAAAGATTTTAAAGATACCTCCATACTTCCATTATTTCTTAAATGATCACAAAAAGGTGTGATCTTTATTTGAATATTTAGAATCCCTCCTTTTTCCCAAAGATGCTTTGTGGAAAGTTTGGTTGGAAGTAATAGATTCACTTTGTTGAACTTGTTTTACCTGAAAACACTCAAATAGGTGATCTAGCGTTCTGGGAAAAATCCCGATGCTAGTTTTGCACAGCAGGTCATGTACATTCTTCACAATGGCATCGTGTTTCCCCGACTACAATGAAAATCACATTAAGTGTTAACCATCAGTTAATATTAGGTTAGTGTTGATAATCTTGAGTCATTTGTAAATGTCTCTACCTGTGCTTCCCAGAGCTTGTCCAATCCTCGGAGGTTAAGGCTTTCTCCTTGATCATAAATCGGAGTATCTTCCTCCAGCTTTCTCCACGTACTGGGGCTGGTGGAGGCTGTCTCGCAAAACAATGGTCAGCACTCCGTTCTTCTGATCCACTCCTGTTGTAATCACCAACAATCATTAGTAAGCAAGCAAACACAATGCAATTCTGTTGTTGGGGCCCCAATAAGCAAACACAATGCATTCTGTTGTATGGGGTCCCAATACCTGTCTCTATCAGTATTTGAGGCTTTTCCTCACTAATACCTCAAACGATTTAAAATAGTTTGTAAGAGCTAATAAAAATTTAGTCTGTTTGCAATTTCTGCAAATATCATTCACTTTTAAATAGGAATACAACCAAAATGTTGATTATCAGCATATATTATCATAGAAAGTATATATTATGGGCCACATATGAAAAAAATCACTCCCTATTAAATGTCAGCCATGTGAACGTTTGAATATGCCTTCTCATGAAATTTCTGTAATATTTTCAATGCAGTCGAACCTCGTATCTGGAAACTCGATGGGATTGAGAAAGACTTTTAAAGTTTTAGAATATTCGTGGTTTCGAGAAATCAAAGGTAAAAATACATGAAAGACAGTTATACGCTGCCATATTGTGCTATTCGTGTAAGCATTTTTGTCTGCTGTGAGCCATTCATCTCCTCCATCTGAGAATGTGGCGACTGGATTGGAAAGAGACAGTTAGACTTAAGTACTATCACTTGTTCACTTCATTCAACGCGTTCATTTATTTACTTAGTTAAGAAGAAGAAAGATTTGTAATAACCTAAAATAAAAACAATGTGTTTATAGTAAATGTAGTCCCTAGCAATCGTACAGTACGAAATTCCCAACAATAGCCGAACAGTTTAATCAATTCATGTTTCTCATACTGTAAAATATATATAATATTTTAAAGTTTCCTATCAGTTTGTAAAGCTAAACACTCATATTGAATTGATTTTGAAATATCTCTTATCCTAATCCCCCCCCCCCCCAAAGTTTTTTCTCTTTCTTTGTATCAAAATATTGGTTACTTCTAATTATTCAATATACTGATATCACTTAATTTTAAGTTCTAAAATCAACAGCCCACTGAGCTGATGAGATGCTTCTAAAACAGATACACTGAAGCACTTCATATTGGTGATAGTCACGGTTCGTGAATTTGTAATTAAGCAGGCAGAGACTAGCTTTAAACTTCATATTATTCAATTACATGTTTTTTAATTATGACAATTCCAGGCGAGTCTTGCTGTTAATTGATTTGTTGGATGTTGGCTTTAATGTAGCGCAGGAGAACATCTCTGATTATGAAAGTTATACAGATTTTGAATTCCATAACTGATCACTGAACTTCTATATGTTTGCAAATTGAACTTAACTATTTTCATTTTCATGTACCAACATTAAAAAAAAATCTGCAAATACTAATTTGGTCCATTAATAAGGTTTTTCAGCCACAGCTATCTGCCTCAAATCTCCAAAGAAGTATATTCTGAGACGGAAATAATAAAATTATTGCAACTGTTATTTGAAGACATTTGCATGTTTAAGCTATAGGCTTCAGTAATTTCATTTGACCCCACCTAAGAATCATTTTGAGCCTGAAACCCTCTAGGCTTTTTATAGTATCTTCCTGATTTGGTAGTCTATTTACAAGCTGTTTCAGTCCTTTGATGATAGATGACAGCGCATCATTTTTGGCTTCATTTTTGATTCCTTTTTCAGCTCCTCATCTGTTAATTCGTTCAGAAATTTGGGAACTATTTCCTGCAAAGTAAGAAAGGATAATTCACAAATACTTACATTACTAATATGTTCCTCAGAATTATCATTTATCTGTCAATATCCCAGGGTATGTAATCATAAAATATAATCAGAATGCATTCAAATAAGACTGTATGTGTCCCATTCAGACCATCTATTCAAAACATGCTTAGAAAATGAAACAAAGTTCAACTACAAGTTCACTTTTGGAAAAAGTTGAATCACTTTTCAGAAAGACACATGCACATCTTCAATGTGTCTGTAACAACTGTACTAGTTTGAGGAATGTGAAGTTAAAGGTGTGAGAGGCCTGATTATACAAAGTAGGTACCCTATTAAAGGATGCCCACCCACCATTCATCATACTATATGTCTGATGCACATTGTGAAACATGGCCAATAAAATTAAAACTAAGCTGAAGAGTTTTTCAAAATAAAGATTTCAGTTCTTAATAATATATAATATGTAGCATATTTAGAAATAAATTTTTGTACAAGAAGACATTATAATGTAATTTGCTTGTTTCAGAGCCTCTTGATCGATTTCCTAACACAAATATAATGGCAAAATTTTACTTTCACTGAAGTTTTGATTATATACATGTATATTTGTAGGTTGAAAAGTGAATATGGATTTTTTTTTGAAAGGTATGAAAGCACGCAGTTTAATTGACATTGAATAAGAAGCCATATCATCATTTATTTGAGAACTTAACTAGAAAATGGAATAACAATAGCCTTCTTTTTGAGTATCATCCGATGTTTGGAAAAGCTACTAACCACACTAAAAATGAATTCAATATTCTATCTTGTGGAGAGCAATCTAATCCCACTCACTAACATCTACATTGTAGCTCATCCATTGTCCAGTGATGATGTCTGATCATTCACACAGATTTCTCTAAATTCTATTCAGATATCAACATCTCAAAAATAATCCAACCTAATAGTGGTCACATTCAAATTAACCCATCCAATAGTGGTCACATTCAAACCCATCTAATAGTGGTCACATTCAACCCATCCAATAGTGGTCACATTCAACCCCATCCAATAGTGGTCACTTCAACCCATCCAATGTGGTCACATTCAACCCATCCAATAGTGGTCACATTCAACCCATCTAATAGTGGTCACATTCAAAATACCCTATCCAATAGTGTCAATCAACCCTTAATAGTGGTCACATTCAACCCCTCAATAGTGGTCACATTCAACCCATCTAATAGTGGTCACATCAACCCCATCCAATAGTGGTCACATTCAACCATCTAATAGTGTCACATTAACCCAATCTAATAGGGTCACATTCAAAATAACCTATCTAATAGTGGTCACATTCAAAATAACCCCATCCAATAGTGGTCACATTCAAATTAACCCCATCTAATAGTGGTCACATTCAACCCCATCTAATAGTGGTCACATTCAAAATAACCCCATCTAATAGTGGTCACATTCAAATAACCCCAT
>CAJDSM010016097.1:20464-30569 GCA_903981925.1 Ostrea lurida
GGGGTTCAAGTGCGATGATGCCCACTTGGTCCTGCACTTTCAGGAAGAAGTACATGACTTCTTAGGTTGTTTGAAAACTACTGAAAGCCACTGTATACAAAAGTTCCCTGAATACTTATTATGTAATAGTAACCCTAGTGACCTAAAAATATGAAGATAAGTACTTACAACAATTGGTAAAAAGTACTGCTCCACAGTCTGGGGTGTGAGGACCTCGGCACACTGCCCAAATGGTCTGCAAAAAAATCATTTCACTCAACCTGACACTTCAATTCTTTTATCAAAACATTACATATCCTTGACAACTTCTGAACAGCAACATTTTAAGAAATCTTTTTTGGTAGACTTACTTTATTAATGCTGCTACTACTGGCACAGAGAGCTGAGGGCCATCCTTAAATCTGTCCAGCAACATCTGAAAGCCACCCAACTTTCCAAACTTATTTACCAAGTCCACCAGCCATCCCTGCAATGTTTTAATGGAATGATGATTAATAAAGTCTGAACGAATACACATTACACACTTATTATACAGCACGCCATATACACAGAATCGTATCACAATGAAGCTTCAAGAGATCAAGGGTTGGAGTTTTTAAGAGTTCAGAAATCTGCTATTTAAGCCAACAAGATTTAATCAATGAAAGAAAAAGTGAGCAAGCTCACAAAGAGAATGCCCATAGTTAGTTTAACCTGCCTTAAGTGAACAGGTTGGCTTTGGGCCACCTGCCCCATAGTTAAGTTTAAACTGTGACAAAGGTTTGGCCTTGCCACCCTTGCCCCCAAAGTTAGTTTTACTGTGACAGGTTTGGCTTGCACTTGCCCATAGTTAGTTTACCTGCTAAGTGACAAGTTGGCTGCGCCACCTTGCCCATAGTTTAGTTTTAACCTGCTAAGTGACAGGTCTTGCTCGCCACTTGCCCGCACTAGTTAGTTTACCTGCTAAGTGACAGGTTTGGCTCCCTGCACCTTGCTCCATAGTTAGTTTACTGTGACAGGTTTGGCGCTTGCCACCTTGGCCCCATAGGTTAGTTAGCCTGCTAAGTGACAGGTTGGCTCGCCACCTTTGCCCGCATAGTTAGTTTAACTGCTAAAGTGACAGGTTTGGCTCGCCACCTTGCCCATAGTTAGTTTACCTGCTGAGTGGTAGGATAGATCGCTCCTCTGTGTAGGCCTCACTCACACTCGCCACGTATTCCCATGCAGCACCACGGTCAGCACGCGCACACATACCTGGTGTCTCCTGCATCCACTCTGTTGGTGCTGTCTTTATCCTTTCTCCAGACGCATGACAGTGTCGTATAGCGCCTTTAGCCGGTCACACACACGACTGGATGAAACGTCGTGGATCTCCACCTGATTCTGTTGTAAACGAGGCCCAGGTTTGTGGTAAATGTCTTTCAAGAAAGAATAACGGCCTTGTTAGCTACAGTCAGAGGGCTTCATCAACACAACCTGTAACAGGATGCGAAAGCAACATATCAATTACTCTTTCCAAAAATTGACGCTTGGGTTTAAAAGTACCCCTGGCCAAGAACGTTATATGTTCTGCTTACCTTGAACTTTTCCAAAATGACACTTCTAGGAACCTTGGTCCACAAGTCCTTATCTCAAGAAACATTTGTAAAGATACAATATTGTATTTTCTGATGAAAGGTTTTAGGTGATATCAGCTTGTTCGAATGGACAGGACAGAGACTATATCATGCTTGGCGAAATTTTTTTCAGGGAGCATAAAAAGGTAAGTTACATACCTTACCTCCACATATAATTCATTCTATGAGTTCAAGTGTCCAATCCATCAGCTGACCGTCCCGTCTTCTCTTTGAAATAATCTTTGTTCTCTTTTTGCATTCACATGCTTAAAGACTATCTCAAAAAAACTGAAAGAAAAGGGATATATATAAAAATAAATGCCAAAATGTTCTATGCATTTCAAAGGTGAAAAGTTTCAACCTTATAAAAACCTACTTCATTCTCATTTTCTGTAAAAGACTTGGGTCAAGTTGTAAAAATGTTTTTGCTCGAAAAAACCATCCTTTTGTTATTCTGGAATCTAAGTCTGGTTCTTCTCCGCATCAACTGCACAAAGCCAGAAAACATTAAACCATACATTGTACAACACAAGAAACATGAAATCGATACATTGTACCTAACACAAAGGGTTTGCCTCAGAATCAGTAGCATGCCTGTTCTACCTTAGCAAACCATTTAAAAGCAATGATTCTCTGTCCGAGGGATAATTGCAACTTTCTGCTAGGCATTGCCATATTCTAAATCAAACAAAAGTGGATGCTGGAGTGAATAACATTTGTTAGCCCTAGTGATTCAATTATAATGTTACATGAATTCTACAAGTTTGATCTATTTGTTAATGTACATGGACTTGTAACAAGTTTTATCCTGTCTCTGCTTGAGATTCACAAGCCATAGCTGAACCATCTTTAGCAAAACCCTAAATTAGAGAAAAGGACAGTTTAATGTATTGATCAAGAAAACCTGTACCGATTAATATCCATGGTTTTTTCTGTACTTTAAGTTTCTTTCTCCCTGATTTGTATCCCTGTATTATACTACCTGAAGAACCTGAAGCCGCTCTCTGGATTTGTTTGTAGCATGATCTTAAATCTTCCGTTCTGGTAAATAAGGCTGGAATACCCCAGTGCCGATGAATTCTGTAGTAAATCAATGTCCGTACAAAACATTAAATCCAGCAAATACAAGTAAATTCCATTTTCATTCATAACAAACTCACTTCTCAACAATAAAATTTTTCTTACATGGAATTTCATATTAACGACATGGGATGCATTTGGTTCATATCATCCAAAAATTGATGTCATTTCATTTGGAGCTTTTCAAATGCTATCTAAGAAATGGAACCAAGTCAACCCAAACAAAAATGTCATGAAGTCTTATGACAAAAGAATTGCTTTCAAAAATTTCAAGCTCTCCCTAGTCACTTGAGAGTTGAAACAAGGAGTATAACCATGTAGGCCAGCTCTAGTTTAGTTCCCAGGGTCCTACGTTTAGTTACCCCAGGGTTCCTACAGTTAGTTAACCAGGGTCCTACAAGTTCAGTTACTCCAGGGTCCTACAGTTAGTTACCCAGGGGTCCACATGTTAGTTAGCCAGGGTCCTCCCAGTTTAGTAGCCAGGGTTCTACAGTTAGTTACCCAGGTCCTACAGTTAGTTACCGCAGGGTCCTACCAAAGAACAGAGCCTAACACATATCTTACACATTAGAGCTGCTTGACCTCTAGCCAGTTCTTCTAAGCTTTCTTCCTGTAATTGGAGAAGATTTGTAGCCAACTAACATGACGATGGACATGGTTACTCCTGGAGCTGGGTAATAACAGTGTTGCGGTAATACAGCATGAGAGGCCCGCCGTGGGAGCCATGGGGGAATTCGTGGGGACTGCAAAACAGATCAATATATTGATTAAGGTGTTAAGATAAAGAAAAATCAAACAGGAAATGGCAGTCTTCTAATTGAACCCTAATGTTCACAGGAGCAACTACCTCATAATATACAAATGAACGCACTGACAGAACTCTAAAAGGCTCATCATTACTTTAAAACCTAGGTCTGCTATTTGGACAAACCATATACAACTTGCTTCTCACATGTTTCTATTTTCTTTTTCAAACTGGCAGTTATCATTTCACTGCAGCTATGGAACATTTCAAACAGATTAGCAAGGAAAATCTTTGGACCTTTACCAACAAGCAATAACAAATCTTACCTTGCATTACATGTTTCCCCCGGCTAGATACATTTTCATAAATTATCCCCTAAAGATTTTTTCCACTAATACATGCAATGTTGTAATCTCGATCCATATTTCAAGCCCTGTCCCCCGCAATCATGTTTAAACAAATCATACAAGGATGCCCTACACTAGTCTTTTCATGTAAAGCCTTGTTATCTCAACAAAGATCCTCCTTTTGATATTCTTTGTATTTAACTTCTTGGCCACACTAACAAAAGGTTAGTCATTCGAAACAAATTTGAATCAACACTAAGGAGAAGGATTTCAATGTAAGTCTTTCTAGATAAGAAATTCTGCAAGATTTTTCCTCAGTAATGACTCCAAAGGTAAAAACCTTCATCCACTATTGTTAGCCTTCATCTATGTATCATGAAAAAAAGGGGGAGGGGAACTTGCATCTTCTTCATTACACTGATATCACATTTCTAAACATAATCAAAAACTTATACTCGCTTACCGTTCTGGAAATAGTTGACAAATTCAACGAATTTGCTTTAATGCTGGCAAAACCCATTTGTCTTTTTCATTCACCACAAATTTTGTATCCAGGTCATCTTCTGCGCCATCCCGGTCCTGCAAAAGAAAATTGTTCTTTCTAACATTAGTTATAAGCCTTAAAACAGCACTGTTCAAAACAAGTCATGTCTTCCAATTCCATGCATTTCAAACTACACTTGCTACTGAATAACAGGGACAAGTTTTTTGTAATTCATACATTATAGTAGAATTTAAATGCAATCGTTAGTGTATAATACTGCAATAATTAACATAATTTTGTGGGTAGTCAAGACATACAGAAATAATGACTGTCCTTGTTTCCCTCTTTTTCTCTCCTACCCTGTGTAACAACTTGTTAAGATTTTTGATATGGCAGTCAGAGCCTGGTCCATAATTTCTGTTGGAACATCGTCACCTGTGTCGCAAGTTCCATATACCCCAGAACTATAAAACAACAAATCCAACATGATAACCGTCCCCCCTCACAATTACAATACACAATAACACACTTTTTCAAAGCATAATTTGAAAACTTCATCAAAGTTATAACAGGAAACAACTTGTAAACCTAGAAAGTCAACCACCAGTAACATTTTATGCCCAGAAACATTAACTGAAACAAAATACTTGTGTGCATGACACCTCTTTGTCATCTTCTGCATCTGCGTATCAACATCGAGCAATTTTTCTCTCTGCTTCTTTGATGCATGAGTCCACGCTCACACATAAAAGCAAAACCAAAACTACAATTCCCATGATTCAATGTTTCGGATCTTTTCCGTGGACTTTTCATACAAAACATCATGCATAAAGAATGTCAGGGGCCTGAAACAAGTGATCTAGAACTACATCCATTTAAACATACGATCTCAATGAACTGGCCACAACTTGTACAGTGTACCACCTGCAACAACACGGTATGCCTTTGCTTGCCTTTAAATTGTAAATTGAAGCATTTTCAGCAACATCAGTCATTTGTAATGCTATATAATCTCGATTTAATGTTTAACGTAGATTGTGAGAGAGGGTCGGTGAGTGCAGTGAAAAAGAAAATTACAAGAAACCTTTCAAGGAACAGACTCGGGACTGTAATAAAGTTTTAAAATGATTTTATCTATATACGCGGTGTTGTAACTGCAGGAATTCCTTTTGAAACCCGTGTCCACAATTTGGAGGGACATATAATCTAATCAATGTTTATAATTTAACCAGTTAATTATTTAATGCATGTTCATTCTTTACATAATCTGATTACAGACTTGATCATGACAAAAGCATCACTTACAAGAAATCTCAATCTACTGCATTTTCAGATGAATGAAGAACCAAGGAGTTTTTTGTCTACATTCTGGTTCTGTGGCTCTTCAGAAAAAGATTTAAAGATACCTCCATACCTTCCATTATTTGCTTAAATGATCACAAAAAGGTGTGATCTTTATTTGAATATTTGAATCCCTCCTTTTTCCCAAAGATGCTTTTGTGGAAAGTTGGTTGGAAAGTAATAAGATTCACTTTTGGTTGAACTTGTTTTACCTGAAAACACTCAATAGGTGGATTAGCGTTCTGGGAAAAAATCCCGATGCCTAGTTTTGCACAGCAGGTCATGTACATTCTTCACAATGGCATCGTGTTTCCGCCGATCAATGCAAAACACATAAGTGTTAACCATCAGTTAATAATTAGGTTTAGTGTTGATAATGTCTTTGAGTCATTTTGTAAATGTCTGCTACTGTGTTCCCAGAAGCTTTGTCCAATCTCGGAGGTTAAGGCTTTCCCTTGATCATAAATCGAGTATCTTCCTCCACTTTCTCCTACGTACTGGGGTGGTGGAGGCTGCTCGCAAAACAATGGTCAGCACTCCGTTCTTCTGATCCACTCCTGTTGTAATTCACCAACAATCTTAGTAAGCAAGCAAACACAATGCAATCTGTTGTCTGGGGCCCCAATAAGCAAACAAATGCATTCTGCTTGTAGTGGGGTCCCAATACCTGTCTCTATCAGTATTTTGAGGCTTTTCCTCAACTAATAACTCAAACGATTTAAAATAGTTTTGTAAGACTAAATAAAAATTTAGTCTGTTTGCAATTTCTGCCAAATATCATTCAAACTTTTAAATAGGAATACAACAAAATGTTTTGTTAATCAGCATATATTATCATAGAAAGTATATATTATGGGCCACATATGAAAAATCACTCCCTATTAAATGTCAGCCATGTGATACTGTTTGAATATGCCGTTCTCATGAAATTTCTGTAATATTTTCAATGCAGTCGAAAACCTCGGTATCTGGAAACTCGATGGGATTGAGAAAGACTTTTAAAGTTTTAGAATATTGTGGTTTCGAGAAAGTCAAAGGATAAAAATAACATGAAAGATCAGTTTAATTATCGCTTGCCATTTGTGCTATTCGTGAAGCGGGAGTTTTTGTCTGCTGTGAGCCATTCTCTTCCTCTCATCTGAGAATCGCTTTGTTGGGGGCGACTTTCGTCGGTATGTTGTTTGAAAGAGACACGATTTTAGAGCTTAAGTAGGCTATCATGTCATCACATATTCATAACATCATAACTCGTCGGTTTCTTATTTATTTACTTAGGTTAATAGTTAAGAAGAATAGATTTTAATAACCTAAAATTAAAACAATGGTGTTTAATAGTAAATGTAGTCCCCTAGCAATCGTACAGTCGGAAATTCCCAACGAATAGCCGAACGTTTAATCAATTTCATGTTTGCTCATACTGTAATAATATATATATATTTTAAAGTTTCCTATCAGTTTGTAAAGCTAAACACTCATATTGACATCCTATTTATGAAATATCTCTGTATCCTAATCCGGCCCCCCCCCCCAAAGTTTTTTTCTCTTTCTTTGTACAAAATATGTTACTTCTCAATTATTCAATATACTGATATCACTTAATTTTAAGTTCTAAAATCAACAGCCACTGGAGCTGAATGAGATGCTTCTAAAGACAGATTACACTGAAGCACTTCATATTGGTGATAGTCACGGTTCGTGAATTGTAATTAAGCAGGCAGAGACTAGCTTTAAACTTCATAATTAGTTCAAATTACAGTTTTTTAATTATGAAATTCTCCAGGCGAGTCTTGCGTTAATTGATTTGTTGGATGTTGGCTTTAATGTAGCCGCAGGAGAACATTCTCTGATTATGCAAAGTTATACAGATTTTGAATTCCAATAACTGATCACTGAACTTCTAATATGTTTGCAATTGACACTTAACTATTTTCATTTTCATGTACAACATTAAAAAAAATCTGCAATACTAATTTGGTCATTAATAAGGTTTTTTCAGCCAAGCTTCTGCCTCAAAAATCCCAAAGAAGTATATTCTGAGACGGAAATAATAAAATTATTGCAACTGTTTATTGAAGACATTTTGCATGTTTAAAGCTATAGGCGTTCAGTAATTTCATTTGCCCCACCTAAGAATCATTTTGAGCTGAAACCTCTAGGCTGTTTTATAGTATCTTCCTGATTTGGTAGTCTATTACAAAGCTGTTTCAGTCCTTTGATGATGATGACAGCGCATCATTTTTGCTTCATTTTTGATTCTTTCAGCTCCTGCATCTGTTAATTCGTTCATGAATTTGGAATATTTCCTGCAAAGTAAGAAAGGATAATTCACAAATACTTAATCTACTAATATGTTTCCTCAGAATTTATCATTATCTGTCAATATCCCAGGTATGATAATCATAAATATAATCAGAATGCATCAATAAGACTGTATGTGTCCCTTTCCCAGACCATCTATTCAAAACATGCTTAGAATAAATGAAACAAAGTTCAACCTACAAGTCACTTTTGGAAAAAGTTGAATCACTTTTCAGAAAGACACATGCACATCTTCAATTGTGTTGTAACAACTGTACTAGTTGAGGAATGTGAAGTTAAAGTGTGAGAGGCCTGAAATTATACAAAGTAGGTTACCCTATAAAGGATGCCCACCACCATTCATGCATACTATATGTTGATGCACATTGTGAAACATGCATAAAATTAAAACTAAGCTGAGAGTTTTTCATAAAGATTTCAGTCTTAATTAATGATATAATATGTAGCATATTTAGAAATAAATTTTTGTACAAAGAAGCATTATAATGTAATTTTGCTTGTTTCAGAGCCTCTTGATCGATTTCCTAACACAAATATAATGGCAAAATTTTACTTTCCTGAGTTTTGATTATATACCATGTTTTTGTAGGTTGAAAAGTGAATTGGATTTTTTTTTGAAAGGTAATGAAAGCACGCAGTTAATTGACGATTGAATAAAGCCATATCATCATTTATTTGAGACTAATAGAAAATGGAATAACAATAGCTTCTTTTTTGAGTATCATCCGATGTTTTGGAAAAGCTACTACCACTAAAAATGATTCATATTCTATCTTGGTGGAGAGCAATCTAACCCACGTCACTAACATCTACATTGTGCTCACATTGTCCCAGTGTGATGTCTGGATCATTCACACAGATTTCTCTAAATTCTATTCAGATATCAGACATCTCAAAATAATCCAACCTAATGTGGTCACATTTCAAATTAACCCATCCAATAGTGGTTCACATTCAAAACCCATCCTAATAGTGGTCACATTCAAACCCATCCAATAGTGTCACATTCAACCCCATCCAATAGTGGTCCACTTCAACCCATCCAATGTGGTCACATTCAACCCATCCAATAGTGGTCACATTCAACCCATCTAATAGGGTCACATTCAAAATACCTATCCAATAGTGTCAATCAACCCTTAATAAGTGGTCACATTCAACCCTCAATAGTGGTCACATTTCAACCCAATCTAATAGTGGTCACATCAACCCATCAATAGTGGTCAATTCAACCATCTAATAGTGTCACATACCCAATCTATAGGGTCACATTCAAAATAACCTATCTTAGTGGTCAATTCAAATAACCCTCCAATAGTGGTCACATCAAATTAACCCCATCTAATAGTGGTAATTCAACCCCATCTAATAGTGGTCACTATTCAAAATAACCCCATCTAATAGTGGTCACATTCAAATAACCCCATGGGGTTCAAGTGCGATGATGCCCCTTGGTCCTGAACTTTCCAGAAGAATAACATGACTTCTTAGGTTGTTTGAAAACTACTGAAAGCCACTGTATCACAAAAGTCCCTGCATACTTCTATGTAATAGTAAACGCCTAGTGACCTAAAAAAGAAGATAAGTACTTACAACATTGGTAAAAAGCTACGCCTCCACGTCTGGGGTGTGAGGACTCGCACACTGCCAAATGGTCTGCAAAAAATCATTTCACTCACCTGACACTTCAATTCTTTTATCAAAACATTACATATCCTTGACCAACTTCTGACAGCAACATTAAGAAATCTGTTTTTGGTAGCCTACTTTTATATGCTGCTACTACTGGCACAGAGCGCTGAGGGCCATCCTTTAAATCTGTCGCAGCAACATCTGAAATCCACCCAACTTTCCAAATTTATTTACCCAGTCCAACAGCCATCTGCAATGTTTTAATGGAATGATGATTTAATAAAGTCGAACGATACACATTACACACTATTATACAGCACGCATAATACACAGAATCGTATCACAATGAACTTCAAGAGATCAAGGGTTGGAGTTTTTAAGAGTTCAGAATTCGGCTATTTAAGCCAACAGTTTTAACCAATTTATATACTCTGTTTTTAATTGTGCAAGGTGTGTAAAATTAAAATTTTATTTTCCGGAAAGTAAATAATACACTGTACCTAGTTCAAAGTATATACCTATTTTTAAAATCAATTTCAATCTGATCTGAATAATTCATAAG
>CAJDSM010016103.1:0-18099 GCA_903981925.1 Ostrea lurida
AAAAAAACAAAAACAAAAAACAAAAACAAACCCGGATGAGTGACGCGAACGCAGCTGACCCTTAGCAAAGGCATAAATGTCTGGGTGTTGTCTGGTTGGACAATATCAAGAATGAAATTATTTTGGAATTGAAAGAAATATTAATTACTTAATTAACAGTTATAAATTAATTTTCGGAGATGAAATTTATGCAACAAAATCGACGTTAATTTGCAAGTGATATTGACGGTTAATTTTCTTTTCCGTTTAAACTTAATTTCAACCCGGGATTCAGTAAAACTACTTTGATTAAAAATTAAATTCTTAATAAAGTTAGAACTTCCATATTTAATTTCGTCCCCGAGGAGATTAAGACTCAACAATCAGATCATTTTATTCTAACTAATCATTTGCATATACAGAGTGTAGAGAAAATATAAACATCATAGACAACTGAACGGTTATTAGATATATAAATAAATGCATGTACAGCTTATCAGCCTGGAGAACCGGCTCTCCATTATTACTTCAAGAAAACATGTTACATAGAATTTTCCTATTATGCAAATAAACAACTTTAAGTGTATTTGGATTTTGACGATAGTATAGTTTGGAATAAGTTTTTTCCTACAATTTGCAATTTCTATATCAGTAATGATACTCGTCGCCTATTTCATAGTTGGACAAGGTACACATTCTCTTTTGTCGTGGTATATTTTGCCATTCGGTAAATTATGATTCGTTGTTCTGAATATACAAAATGTGTTTGATTTTTTTTAGGTAATATACAAAAATATTGTTCAAAAGCCAATTCCTTCTTAAAAATTCTGTACTTTGTTCCTTTGGAAGAACCAAACATATCATNCAAAAGCCAATTCCTTCTTTAAAATTCTGTACTTTGTTCCTTTGGAAGAATCAAACAGATCACTGATCTGTCAAAGATTGTAAAACAGTGTAAGAAATGCCTACCGTCAGTTTGGTCCGATTAAAAACCGACAGTGTGATTCCTTTCATATTCTGCGGCTTGGTGTCGTTGACACTTGCGTAAAGATTTTTTTTATTATTATTGTTTTCTCTTTATTTATTCATTTCCCCCTTTACTTAAATGACTGTACATTGTACAATGTCGTCGGATTTCAATATTCAAGATGTCATCATTAGTCGCCTAATTCAAACAATAAATTTCTGATACGCGTGATCGACATTGGTTATTGCTTACAATTACCAGGTAAGGGCTGATGTAATACACGAAATGGATTATTAAATCTGTAATTTAGTTAAAGATGTATTTTTAGATATCATTTAACATTACGCCCCCCTGACTTCCGCCGCATTGTTGATTGTGGTTTTACGGTAACCTTACGGGGTTTTTCAATTATTAAAACATTATACGATGTAGCGATATAAAGCAAGAGCACCGCCAAAACGATGAAAATCCTTATCGAAGAAGCAATCGAATTACAATTTCACGCCAAATCTCATAATTTCAAAAGCGATCACGGTAGCCGTGTAAATGGCCGGTAACAGCTGTTTGTGGGTCCGTATCCTTTGTGGGGAGGGTATCAATACTGTATGATAATGACGGAGTATAGCGATAAAACAACGGTATCTCCACCTCATAAAGGGAAGATAAAAAAATAATAACTAAATATTACACACTAATCTGATATCATATCAATTGTAAAAGGCGCGTATCTTTCTTTGATTAATTGTGAATAATTGTATTCTTTCTTTTGTGGGAGAAAATGAAGGTGATCACCCTTTAACAGATTTTTGCAGAAATAATTAAAACCGTCTTGAGCGATGCTTTCGTTTCTATAATTCCACTGCGATGTAAAATATCTCAATGATCATAAAATACATGTTTAAGACTCAAATAATGTCTCTTCACACCTGCTTTTTCTTTAATGTTGAAGAAAAAAAAAGTCTAAATGAGTCAGATCTTGGCTATCAATTACCATAAACACGGCCTGCTTAATTACACCGCCTAAAATATTACCCATAATCCTCCAGAAATCTGCTGCAAAGCTTAAAACTTCATTTTTTTGTAAGAGATTTCGTCAAGTGTGTTCTTAACTTTGAGCAAAATAAAAGACGTTCACTTCTGTTGAGTAATTCCAATGTGCTTTGTATATATATATAGACATTGCTCATTTGGAGAATTTTTTTTTTTTCATATTCTAGACGTATTATACATACCAGTATTGAAGCCAATCTGTCATGCTTATTTGAATTACGATTTAAAAACATATCAAAGTAATAAAAATACTATCAAAAGTTCACAGATTCTTAAATTTCGATTACAATTATTTCGAAATGTGAAAATGTTTCGTTTTGATTTTATTCATCTATAATTTCTTTAAAAAAGCATTCCCTTTTTATTTCTTTCTCCTTTCTATTTATGACTGCTTGTGGTTGAATGCATTATTGTGCAATTAATCTTTGACCATGAGTAATGAAGTGACCACTTGAATTTTGGATCGGGCACGGGATTTGAATACCCTAACGGCAACAGCTTGAGGTGGTCTGTCCACATAATTAAATAGATTTATCCAACTCAAGACGAACCATGTCTCCAAACAGATCGTTAAGGTCAACGATGCACAGAGATTGAATTTATAGGTCAACAAGTAATGCACAACTATTGTTAACCCCCATCGCTGGAAGACATCGAAAATTAACTCACTTAATTTCTGATAGTGCAGCGTCTTGAAGATGCTTCAATGGCAGCAGAAAGATTCGTAAATTTTGAGCCTCTTCGGAAGTTAATTTCGATAAGTGCTATCTCTTGTATGCATTCTGTGCTTGAGTGTGCTAGAATTACGGCCCGCTGACAAATTACTTTCTCCCGGCACCGCTCTTGTCTTTGTCTTGTAGTAATGGCTTCCGTGCGAGATAATCCAAATCTTGATTTGGCGATGTCCTCATACCTCCCTCTCGTTCATTTCCATAATGGTCCGAATTATTGGATCTTAATTGTGATTGGGTGCGCCAATTAGTAATCGTAGTAATTTAGTTTAGGAATTAATTGGATACGAGCGTTTGAAGTTGACGGCAGGTCCCGCTACGTAAGAAAGACAGTGATTAGAAGACCTGCTAATTGGGGGGTTAAGACGAATTTAATAAGAATTTCATTCAACACATCGGGTATTTTAGTGATAGATTTACGGGTCTTTATCGGTGTTTAGCGGTCTTTTCAAGGGGATTCAGAGAGATAGAGAGAGGAGGTAATAAAACGTGTACATAGTTTACATTTCGACACATTATATATGAAGACAAAATGTGCATTATGAGGGGAGGGGGGGGGGTTTAAATCGTATCCGCAGTTTAGTCCCCATAAACGTGACCTATGTGAAAGACATGTAGCCTATACAAATTATTAGATCAGTGAGGACAAGTGGTGTAGGGATTAGTCCTTGCTAATATATTCTCTCTTGAAGTAGAACTTTCAAAATTTAAAAGAGAGTATTAGACAAAATTTTATAGGTGTTCCTATATAGATCTAGTTATATAGTACTTTTTAGCTTTGACAATAAAACATGTAAGTATTCTCGTCTAGAGACATTGTGAGGGTGTCCTCGTTTGTACTGTTCAGAGAGAGAGAGAGAGAGAGACAGAGATAGAGAAGAAGAGAGAGAGGAGAGAGAGAGAGAAGAGAGAAATCTCGGACTTCCGTACCGGACACGTCTTTAAAGTGTCTTGAAGAAGTGGAGCATATTCGTTAGTTTTTAAAAATGAAATCATGTTCTTTTACTTTCTTTCAGCGGTTTAATTGTAATATATCGGATCAGGCCAAGCCGACGGTGAAAAAATATGAAATTGCTCATTAAGGGTTGGGTGGAGGTAGTGAAATCACGTGATTTTAATTAATTGTATTTCCTATATTATGTAATTTGAATGTATTCATAACATTACACTAGACTGAATGTCAGTGCATTCAAATACATTATTAGAGACGAGTGTAGTTGCAATTACATTTTGACCATAATACCTCACTGAAAGCAAAACTATTGGTAGAAATGGGAATATGATAATTGTGAACTTGGAAACATTGTATACATGTAATATTTTTTATCACAACTTCATATCATGTGTACAACAAGAAATAAAACTGCCTAAACTACACACAACCCTTTTATAATTTTCTAAATCAACAATTTAAATAGTTTTAAAAAAAAGTCTTCAAAACTCTTCATACTATGGACAAACTAATCTAATAAACAATTTGATTTTACTTATGATGGTGAGAAGGGAATTGATGTAAGTGCGTGTGCACTTGTCTAATTTTGATATAGTTTTATTTATATCTATATTTATTCCTTTTTTTTTTTTTTTTTTTAAATAACGAACGAGTCAAGATAAATCATCTAATTAGGTGATTAACTACAGCCATTAATTTTTACATGTGTGAGTGGTAAAAATATTTCTAAAATTTCTGTTTGTTTTTATTTATCTTTCCTTTTCAGTGACTACTGATCCAGTTAAGATGTGGAGATTGGGGCCGCCGCGCACAAGACTTTCTCAAACGGAAATATTACCACGCCGCCCGCTACATCATACCCTAATTAGCTTTCACATTTAACGAACGGGTTTGTTCCAAAGGGGGTTTGCCCGTTAAAAATTATAGTAAAACATTTATTAGCAGAATGATTATTGTTTACAATGTACTGTAACGAAAGCATTTTAAAGCTTCCCGTGGGCTGTCTGAAGATGCCCAGAATGTTTATAACTTCGGGGTCAAAGCGTGAACATTTATAAGTAATTATTTTTTGTCAGAAAATATATTTCTAAAGACTTTCCTTTAAAAAAAGTTAGGTAAGTTAATTTTAGCGTACTGATATATGTTTTATTTCTAAATTTCAAAGGCCAGCATACTTATAGAAGATGCCATCTGCGTGATGGGACATCTGAAATCTGGTCGATGAATTAATGAAATTAATTGATGCATGTTATTTATAAGACGATTGGTGACAATGCTGTCTTTGGTATTTAAGAGGTACCTATCCACAGATATCAAATGTTTTCTAAAATATTACGCCGTCTTTTTCAACTGACCTGGAAGAGTAAAACTGTAAACACAGAATTTATCAAACCAATTCATTTACGTAATTCTTGAAAATCATATGAACTCCACCGCTCCACGCCGGAGTATTTTTTCACGGAGCCCGTTTTTTCCGTGTGTTAAAAGGATCCGTTGGTTCCGGGATCCGTGTTTAACAATGATTTTCAAGTGATTGAAGGGTGTTGTAATTATTTTTCGATTAGAAGGTAATTAAAGTATCAATTACTTGTGAAAAACTCTGTTACTTGTAATTGAATTTATTTGCATGGATTCGGCATTCATGCATTGTAAGTGTAGATTCAGTAGAGTATATGATATATTCCCGTTAGCTGATCGGAGGATCGGACATATCCATTGTTTCTTAGGTGTTCGATATTCGATAGAGTAATCATGTCCTTTTGTTTACTTTTAGTTTAACAACATTTCATCGACTAATAAGTGTGATCGCACTCTACTATAGAAGTATTGGATACAGGTGTTCAAACTATTTCACAAATTACAGAAAATACCCAGATGTCGGAATCTTTAGATATATTTATTTTGTGTAAATGTCGCCAGTGAACAACGTTACTACTAATTTCTCTCTCTCTCTCTCTCTCCTCTCTTCTTTTTCTTCTTTCTCTCTCTCCTCGTCTTCCTCTCTCTCTCTCTCTCTCTCTCTCCTCATCTCTCTCTCTAATCTCTCAACAAATCTCTCAATCTCTTCTCAATCAATCAATCAATCAATCGAAGTATATGGGAATATAATTATCAATGTAACAAGATAATTTTGATAAAGCATCAAATCTGCCGCTTAAATAAAAAAAAAAAATAGCATTCTATTTCCCAAAGAACATACAGAAACGACCAACATATATCCCTTGCCCAATCGCAACTTCTCTAGGGCCTTTCGGCAGAGCTCAGGAAGTGTTTTTCCGAGCTCTGCCGAAAGGCCGAGAAGTTGCGATTGCCCTTGCCCACTATATTATTGTCTATGGCCTTCTACTGCTCGGCATATTTTCAAATTAGCAGCTAGATTCGCGTTGAGATTGATTCTAAATTGTAAACGCATCAAGCATAAAGATCGACATACAATCATTTGATTTTGAATGTAAAATCGGTGTTCTAGTTGAAAGGCATTGTGTCACATGATTATGGTGAGATCATTTGTTGGACTGGATGTACTCGCTGTAAATATGGCTTGCGGATTTAGATTTAACGCAGTGCAGCAATCAAAATATACAAAATTTAAAATATTTGAAGTCGCTGCATGTTCAAACCAAAATAACTTGTTATTTATAGAATTAATATCTAGAAACCCCATAATGAATTGCTTCTATATTTTACACACTGCCACTTGGGGGAGTACTTGTTATATGAACTTCGTTTAAAGTATTCGTTGAATAATGGATAATAAAACGCATTGACAACAGTTATTCATATTTTAATTTGTGCATATTTCTGAAACTCTTTATTCAGGTATTTTACTAATATTATTGATAAATTCAATTTCTTGAAACACTAAACACATCCCCCTTTAATTCCTCATACGCACTTTGGAACACAATCACAAATAGATCGACCGCTCCCATGGCTCCTGCGGCCGATAATACATTCCCAGAGACGTTTATTAAATCTTCGACATATTACAGATAAAATACATGTAAATTAGTGATTTTTCAATATATACAGTAACATATGTCAAATATTATACATGTATTATGTGATATTTAGTATATTCATTGGCACATGACAGACATAATACATAATACATTTATTTTAAAAATTATAATATTTGATAAATATACATCGATATATGACATATAAAGATACATGTATATCATTAGATATGACATTCATATATACATGTGATATTTAACATTGATATATATAACTAATGATATAAATATGATATCTAATATATACATTGATAGAGGACAGGTGTAACAATGTAATAGTATATTAATTATAACTCAGTATATACATGGACATATAGATACAAGGCGTAGTTCGCGTGGTAACTTACAAAAGGTTTATATAGTAAATGTGTAAACCATAGTCTATGAACTTGATATAAAAAAAAGTCCACAGATAACACAGAGATATATATGGGGAATGTCCAATATTTGTGTAAATTCATTGAGTATTCTGTTTATTATTATTGAATATTTTCGAACCCTAATTCAGTTATCTTTGAACAAATCTACAGGGTTTTACTTCCGCCACGGAGGTTGTAAAATCGGAGGCGTTTATTTATTAATCTATTTGTCTATAAGGAACTTCATGCAAAAAATAATGGTCAGATCGCTTTGAAAATTGGTACACAGATGTATCTTGGTCTGAGGAAGTCTCCACTGAATTTTGGTGGCGATCCGGATCCGGGTCCAGATCCAGGTTCTGGATTTAGAAGACTTTAAAGATGGCGGAGGTCAGAAATCTCCCGATTGCTCTTGTTGTTGTAGATAAAATGGAGACAACATTTTTTATTAGAAGTTATCCAGCAGTTTTTGTTTTGTAGAGAATTCATCCAACACATTTTTTGACAAACTCCGACTGCAAAGTGTTGCAAAGGTCAAACCATATGATCATCGAACTTTCAAAACATAAAAAACACATGTTGAATGTACAAATGGATTGAAAAGAAATGATATCAGATTTGATCAATAACACTTGTTTCTTTGTAACAGATACCCGTGGCTTATGTTTCAAATTCGATAAGGATTTAATCGAATGTTTCCTGACTCGTTGATGTTTATAATTAATGTGCAACATATGTACACATAACAGTGAGTAGTATTCCACCCTATCGTCATTCATTTGATACCGTTAGAGAACAGATACATTTGATACAATGTTAGGGGACAATGTAAATAAACACTTTGTTTACAGCGATAATGCCTGGTGTAACGTAACATAAACAGAAATATGTTTCATTTTCGGCGTGGTCGTTTTTCTTCCGAGGTATCTGCTTGGTCCAATATTCAATGAATGTCTATTAATTATTAATAAATTGCACGTGTCAGTGGTGAGCGCTCACATTCTTTAAAAAAAGTAAAAGTTAAGTTCATGTACTCGATTGTAGTTTTATAATCATTGTAATCTAAAATTCTGTTAAAATAACAGAAGCAATATAAGAGCACACAAGGGCAATTAGAGATTGCAGACCTCCACCATGTTTATATTAAAGTCTTCTGGATCCAGGGCCCAGATCGCCACCAAAATTTCATGGCGACTTTCCTGAGACCAAGATACATTTGTGTACCAAATTTGCCAAAGCCAAATCTGACCGTAGTGTTGCACAAGGTCTGGATCCGAATCGCCACCAAAATTCAATAGGTTCTACATCTGCAAAGGCGATCCAGCGGCCCCCCCCCCCCCCCCGCCCCCCCCCCCCCCCCCCCGTTTGAATTTTTGTTATGTGTTGAAATTTTGTTAATACAAAACCTTCTTTGTAAGAATTCGTCAGTGTACGGGGGTTTCGGGTTTTGCCCTGGACCCACTGCATGGGGCTTTCAAGGCACCCCAGACCCCCTGCCTTCTAACCCCCAACCCCCCACCGGTTCTGAAATTTCAGGATCCACCACTGATCTGTGAAACAATTAGTGTTTGCATGAAACAAATGAATTAATTAATAAACAAACGCCCCCGATTTTAAGTAATCCCCTTGGCGGAGTTAATCTATTTTAACACTTGATACTAAGTTGATAGGGCCACTGTTCGATTCATTTCAAGTCCATTGCAGTTGCTTTGTCAATCTGGTTAAAATCAGATCCTCGATCCGCTCCTATATTTCTCGTGTAGCGACAGCAAAAAATATAGGAGCGGATCGAGGATCTGATTTTAATCAGATTGTTGTTTTGTCTAACTGTATGTTGCCGTTGTTTGCGCACCATCATTCAGTCGTGGTGGCTCAGTGGTTCGCTTGGTAACCGGGAGGTGGAGGGTTCGAGCCTTATTTGTACATGTACCTTAGCTGCGTCAAAACATCTTCGCTAGCTAAGGGTGACGATCCACAGAGTTTCTCTTTTCACGTGAAAAGAGAAACGCTGTGTATCGTCACCCTTGGCTAGCGAAGATGGCGTCAAACGTGCGACGTAAAAATGGGAAGTCACGTGCACCATTTGAGAGGAAATCTTGTTAGCACGATCGGATAAGAACTGGGTCAAAATTTCTAGTACTCCGTTCACAGCCGCCGTTACGACTTTGGAATGTAACGCAACAAACTTGTTAGTAATGATGATCATTATACAACAATACACAGCAAATTGGAAATATTAGCCAGAATTATGAATTTGTGACAGACACATCTTGTAAATTACACATATTAATCAATACGTATATAATGTACACTTTAATGAATAACTGATATGCCGCGTGTAACGCCTAGCGACCTATAAGCATTATATACATACCTTTCCTATGACAAAAGATAATTAATATTTCAACATTTCATGAGAAACGCTGTTAGCAATTGCATTATCAATTTTCTACATCTAGAAATAAAGTGATGATTCTCGAATGAAATCGATTTGAACACGAAACCTCTGCTCACATATGTTGCATAAATTTTTGTTTATGTACCATGAGATAATATGACAATTAGCAGGAAGGGTTCTTTTATATTTTTGTTTCTTTTATTGTTTTATACGCCATTAGATAATTGACAATTAGCAGTGAGGGTTCATTTATTGATTGTTTGTTTGTTTGTTTGTTTGATGTATATCGGGGATGCTAACAATTACGGCAGTAACAGTTCTGTATCGTGCTAACACGTGCTAATGTGACATGGGTCTTTTTCCTTAATATTTATCCGGATTAGATTAATTAAAGTGATATACCCATTGTCAATTAGGGCTCTAGCCCAATCTCTCGCCAGTACATCTAATTTTTCATGGAACCCTACATTCCCAAACCTCGCTCATACAGTCTTGGAAATAACCAAAATTCGAATATTCACGTATATATGTATGAGTGACGTTTGTGAATATAGGGTTCTATGAAAAGTTGATGCTGAATTGTGTCCAAGCGTGAAGTGCCTCAAATTTATATCTCTCGCTTTTTTTTTCCAAAAAAAAAAAAAAAAAAGAAGAAGTGGTTTTACATTCTACTTTCATTTCTTCGACTAAACGCGAAATTTTTGCGCTGTGACGCAACTTTTGCTAATTTACGCGTTAATCCGCAAAAGTTTCGTCTTACGATGCGAATTTTATTTTCAGGTACAAAAATGAGCTCAGTAGGCTTTTGTAATGATGCAGTAAATATATATGCAAGATAAAATCTTAATTAAAAACCATACCCCCCCCCTTCCCAAGTGCTACATGTATGCGATTGTCTAAGAACTGATTGAAGTTGCAGTAAATCCGCGTACTGTGTTACTGATAACGACACTGGTTGATTTCCGGTTCCTGTGCTAGAGTGTTTATCTGTCATGACGATGTGTACAGATAAATGAGTCTTCTGTACATAGGAAAACTAATTTTCAATTGCAATAAATTACCGGTCTATGCCCGGGTCTATGAACATTTCGTTTTGATATTCACGGTTTTCACTTGGAGATGCAGTATCTATGTATGGTGGTGTATTAAACATGGCATTAGCGGGTGGTTATCTACTCACACTAGCTATATAACACTAAATTATCGTGTCATCGTCTTGTTCGGCAGTGATATACTGCACACTACCCGTCATTATTAAGTCCTAGTTAGATCGGAAAGTCAACAGCTTGGGGCTATTACGTCACAATTCATTGATCTCGGATACACCCGGAACCCATGCGTGATGGGTAGCAGTTTCTACCTGGTGGATGTGATCAACAGAGCGAGGAATTACAGCCATGCACCGCCTTGTACCTAACGGCCCTCCGACAGTTCTTTCCTCTTACAAAATGGACAGTTTTCGGGCATTAATTTTACTTAGAGCAGCATATTGATTTAACTGACCCGTGGGGGTCCTTGTAAGAATAGGTCCCCAGCATCCCCTTGCGTGTCGTAAGAGGCGACTGAATGGGGCGGTCCTTCGGGTGAGACCGGAAAAACCGAGGTCCCGTGTCACAGCAGATGTGGCACGAAAAAGATCCCGACCTGCTCAAAGGCCCTGGGTGTCGAGCAGGCCTAACTGTTGCAGCCCTTCACCGGCAACGGTGTCGTGTCCATAGGATTGAAATATTCTCAAGTGGGACGTAAAACAGTAACAAGTGATCAAACAGCAATAATGTAGCCCTCTTTAATTTTTTTAGGGTGGGTGGTGGGTTAATACAACTTCATTGGATCTCCGTAATGGTGCAGATCTATGTGGGAGTGATTCGATTATCATTTAATTTTATTTCACGTGATCACCTAACGCCGATTCTCATTGGTTAAAACACCTTTTAAGAATTGAGGTGATTTTCGATCACGTACCTGAACAAAAAGTAATGTCTAATGGACATTGTTTTGTTGTTGTAATATAAAATTAAATGATAAGAAATAAATCTTATATTTTTTCGGGTGATATGCAGGTTATCACCGAGATTTTAGACGGTAAAACTTTTCATCAATGCGCTTCGCGCATTGATGAGTTTTACCGTCTAAAATTCGGTGATACCTGCATCACCCGAAAAAAAAAATAAGATTCATTTCTTATATTCTAAACATTTGCTGACCTTTCTTACTGAACGAAAAAAAAAAATAAATACCACTCAGAGAGTGTCTGCTTACACTGTACATTTCTTAGACGACAAATAAAATCAAAAGTCCGTAACTTACGATTTTGAGGCTTTGAACATCCCACCATCTTAAACATTATTTTGCTATACTCATACTGGGCGCCATGTTTGATGGTTTGAAGTTGAACTTCCGGTTGTTAGGTTAGTTTACATCAAGAAGACAGAGCGATTTCGTCGGTATATCAAGTTTTAAAAAGCTCAGCAGAGTGTATTTTTTCCCCTGTTATCATATGATTTTCATTTCTATGTCGGAATGGTTCGAGGCAATGTTGGTTAAACAACTCAATTTTCGCGCTGATTGTCTATTTTACAGTAGATCCTTACGAGATCTCGCGATAACAAATATGGCGGAACAGACAAAGAATATTACGTGTTGCACAAAATACTTAATGAAAAGCACCTTAGTTAGACATGTCCAAGCAAAGACAAATGTACGGCGCTTATTATATACGTTATTCATAAAAACATATTTTGCGAAGATCTCGTGGATTTGTAGCCCTTTCCTGAAAAAAAGGGAGAGGGCTACATAATTGCAACTAAAGGTGATCTTAAAACATGGGGTATTCATTCCACTTTGAGATAAAAGGGTATTTGGAGATATTTGGGTTTATTTTAATTTTTTTTACAGTAAATTTTGTTGGAACTGCACAGTAGTCTCGAGATATCCGTGGTATTCGATATATCAGAATTAGAGATACCGAAGGGTAACTGTATGCTTGGGTGCATACAAAATTGATCAACAATCACAGCTATAAAATTTACTTTGTTTCTTTAAAAAAAAAGTATGGTTTTCAAATTCCAAACCTTCTTTTAGGACGTAGGGTGCTATCAAGCTTACTGTCTTCAACGCGGTGGCTCAGTGGTAGAGCTCTCGCCTCGTGATCGGGAGGTCGTGCGTTCGAGCCCCGTGCTCGGCACCCGGCCGCGTCAAACCTAATTAAGACATGAAAATAGGTAGTGGTTGCTTCTTCGCCAAGAGCTCGTCAATTAGAAGTGAGAATCATGGGTCTTTCGGATATGACCTTAATCAAACAAAGTACTTAATGTACTGATAGCCGGGTACTGTATTGAACACCCCTCCCCCTCCCCCAAAGAGAATAAAAAAAACCAAACTAACAAACCAACCAAAACAAACAAAAGAGAAAAAAAAAAAGGTGTTCACAGTAAGTGTTGCTCGATGAAGATCTCTTCCTGCTCTTGAAAAGGGCATAGGTATAATTTTGCAGCTCTTCACCGGCAATGGTGACGTCTCCATATGAGTGAAAAAATTCTCAAGTGCAACATATAGCGGTAATCAATTCAGGTACTAACCACGCTCAACGTTGCTTAACTTGCGTGATCAAGATAGAAACTCTACATCATGGCCAGAAAAGCCTCGCCAACTCATTAGAGAAACAGTACAAGTTTCCTTTTGAACTGTCCGCTACACTACTACAAAATCCGTTCGCATTCATTTGTTTTGAATATCAAAATTGGTTTGAAATTATAAAGAGTTATCATGGATTTAGCATTCAAAAACAAACTACGATGGATTGATTATGAAGAATGTAAGTTTATTTTGGCGGTTGATGGGGCCGCTTCCGGATTACTACGCGCAGAGCAGGCTATGCCTATAGTCGGGGTACCCGGCTAAAAACGGAGGTCCCGTGTCGTAGCATGGTTGGCACGCTAAAGAACCCTCACTGCTAAAAGCCATGAGTGCTAAGCATAGGTCTAAATCTGCAGCCCTTCAACGGCAATGGTGACGTCTCAATATGAGTGAAATATTCTCGACGGGACGAAAAACAATGTTCAAATAATCAATCAATCAATCAATCAATCAAACCCGCAATATAACGCTAAATGTTCATACATGTATTTTCTTTCTTCAAAATGGTAACAACGATTTCGCCATTTCGTATTGAATTTTTCTCGAGCTAAGTCACAATGTCTCCCAGGAGTGGAGGTCCTTCTACTTTTAACATTCACAGTATTGAAATCAATGGATGAAAAGTTTAGCTCGCAAGAGAATCCGCAAAAGCTCAAGGATGAATCTTAGAGCTAGTATAGGTGTTGCAACATAATCATATCATGAGTGATTTAAATTTGTAATGAATTCATATTGATTGTAAATTATGAAAATATTTAACATACTTTGAGAATTATAGATTCTTGTACATGTATAAAAAAAAAAAAATCCCCTGTATCATTTTGGAAAATTTTGAGAAATCTAAAAATCAATGAAAGACGATATATATATCATTTAAAATTGATCACGCTACACGCGATATTTCCGTAAGTGTGTCAAGGTAACCCGGATTTAAGAAGTACTTGATGTACTCGTAAAATAACCTTTCTCGTATAGCAATTGATTTTACCGCGCTGTTTCACAATTCATAAAATTTTTCCGTAATTTGAGAAACATCTAGATGAAAGAGGATGGGTTATAGGACTGTAACATCTCGTCAACAGAAGCAGGGATGTTAATATGCTATTCAATATCAATTTGAGACGCAATGTCGTTATTGCTTTTCTTCCTAATAAACAGAGGTCGAGATTCTGTCTTCAATGAGTTTTGATACTAGAGTGCAAATCGAAAGTTACACGGATTACTAATCAAAGAAATGCGGAGTCTTAAGGTGTTCATATAATAAAAATGAACTTGATTTGAATACCGTACTTTTCATTTCATTTTATTACGGGAATATTGCTGCTGAAAAAACCTGGAAACATCAAGGAACTGCACTGTGATGTTAGTCACGTTATAACAAT
Source organism: Ostrea lurida (assembly GCA_903981925.1). Taxonomy (NCBI): domain Eukaryota; kingdom Metazoa; phylum Mollusca; class Bivalvia; order Ostreida; family Ostreidae; genus Ostrea; species Ostrea lurida. Next base: position 14,475 of record CAJDSM010016103.1, read on the forward strand.
GAAAATCGATTCTAATAAATAGGTTATTCAGTATCGCATATCCAGCGATAACCTAGAAAAGCTTATAGCTAGATTGTTTGTCTTAATAATTATCCAGAAAAGTTTAACTTCGAATAGATAGCTTGTGTTAATGATTATCCAGTCAAGCTTAATACCGGTTCGATAGTTTGTGTTAATGATGATTCAGTCAAGCTTAATACCGGCTAGATAGTTTGTGTTAATGCTAATCCAGTCAAGCTTAATACCGGTTAGATAGTTTGTGTTAATGATTATTCAGTCAAGCTTAATACCGGCTAGATAGTTTGTGTTAATGCTAATCCAGTCAAGCTTAATACCGGTTAGATAGTTTGTGTTAATGATTATTCAGTCAAGCTTAATACCGGCTAGATAGTTTGTGTTAATGCTAATCCAGTCAAGCTTAATACCGGTTAGATAGTTTGTGTTAATGATTATTCAGTCAAGCTTAATACCGGCTAGATAGTTTGTGTTAATGATTATCCAGACAAGCTTAATACCGGCTAGATAGATTGCCTTTTAGATATCCCAGGGATAGCCTAATTTGCCTGTATGCAGTGAGATCCTTAGCGCACATAGACAAACGATGGAGTGCTGATCCACCATCGTAAAGGACACTCTCTAAAGAAACGCATGTACTTTCGTATTAAATGAAATATTTCAGAAATATATTTCAGTTTGGACAATATATCGGGGTATGAACTGTTACATTTCACACCGGCGTTAGCACTTCATAAAAATAAGTGCCAACACGAAGCGACGCCACTCATACCATCATCCATTTCAAAAAGGAAATTTATTTTTTATATTTTTAAAAATATTCTAGTTTCATCTCTGTCGGAATTAATCCCTTCTCAGCCGTTAATTAAAATTGACGCACTATATCTATCCAGATCCATCCGCGCATTGTTCACAACTTTAACGCATTCACGGGGAAATGATTTCATTGCAATCTGTGTAAGGTATCAAATGCAAGAAAATAGTGAAGATTTAAGCATATAGAAATTAAAGGAGAGGCAGGATATCATAATAGAAAAAAAATATCGTCATAATCTGGGAACGAAATAAAGAAAAGTATGCTTATTTGCGATTACAGATTATCATAAAGTCATATGTTGACTGGTTTGTTTCATACCCTTTGTTAGACTGTCATTTTCCTACTAGATTTGACGACGGGTAATCCCGTTTACTCTATTTCGACTAAGGGCTCACGGCGGGTGTGACCGGTCAGCAGAGGATGCTTACTCCTCCATGCCACATGGTCCTGCCTTCGCTTTTGTCGGAGGTCCGTGTTGCCCTACACTCGACTTTGTATATATATGGTTTTTTTTTTGGATTATGATTATGTTTAACACATTGTTAACTTCGCCAACTTATATTTTTTACTTGAAAAGAATTAATCGATCGTGAATCATTATGGTAGTATAATTTAATGATAATGATATTGATAGGGTTTAATACTGGTCCTAAATGAAATAAAAAAAAAAAGAAATCGACACATTTTTCTAATTAATGTTCGTTCATCAGACCAATATAATNGATAGGGTTTAATACTGGTCCTAAATGAAATTAAAAAAAAAAGAAATCGACACATTCTTCTAATTAATGTTCGCTCATCAGACCAATATAACAAGATGACCTTACTCCCAGATCATTATCGCGCTATCCGCGACTATTAAACGTCATTTTAAAAAAAATGAACTGTCAACTTCCGGTGAAAATTTCACCCAAGACGCCTTCTCTAACGTCGCCCTGGAAATGGTTTTATCAATGGCGATTTAATTGAGGCGTAGAACTATGAACTGGTTATGCGCTCTTCGATTTAGCCGACAATTATTTATTGTCTTTTGATATTTTACCCGGCTTTTGTTCTGCATCACTCTAATTCAACCCAACATCATACAATTTACACAATTCATGTGGAAATGAGCCCGATGGAAACCGATGCTGGTCGCCCTAATGGGTCTAATTAAAGGATTACCTTGCCGAGATCGCACGATTCCGCGACACGGGACAGCGAGGCAGGTCTGGTCGTTTATTTGTCTTTTAATGATTTGCCGTGAAATTCGTATCATTGTCTCCTCAACATATTTGCATGCCAAACTAAGGGTGGCTTGTAATGCGAGTCGATCGAACAAGATTGTCATAAACCTTATTTTCCTGAAAGAGTTCCGTGAGCATTAATGAAATTATTCGGTTTGTGGCAAGAAAAGCTTGTTTGATGCCACATTATTTGAAAAATCTTTCAATTTGCTGTTTATTTCCACGAAAAGCATTCATTAGCGTGACAATCCTCATCTCCGGGTCATTTGGGTATAACAAGCATTTGACGTATCAATCTAATTTTTGGAAATCAAGAAAGTGTGGCCTGAAGTTTAGCATTACGAGCTACACAAGATATATCTGAACCAATCTTTGTAGTCATTTCTTGCTCTTTCTACAAATGTCTTTATTTCAAGTATAAATTACTTCTTCTGTTTTTTGCCAATATTTGAATATGACAGGTGCGATGGATTGGCGGCAAGAAACCGTCTACATCCAGAAAACACACCAGACTCGCGTCCGAGCGATCCGTCTGAGAGCTATTAATTTATAGAACATTGACAGCATAGGTAAAAACCAAACCATCTTCTGTTTACATACTGACATCTTTAACCCCGCGAGGAGTTCAAAAACGGAATATTTGATAATTTACTCACAAAGAAAATGTGAAAAGCACGTGCAATGATGATATTTTGATTGCACGGCCGATAAGAAGCGGTTGTAAACAGCGCGTCGTTTTGTGACGGGGCCGAGACAGATAAAGCCCCTGTGTTTTGTTGTGACCTGACAGACGAGGGGGAACTTCTCTCTGGATGTAATTGGGAAATTGAAACATATATATCGAGACCTTCAGATGGTTTATTTATCTTTTTTTATGTGCGATATTCCTTGGAATTCCTCCAATTTCATAAACTTCAACATGAGAAAATCTCGAGTAAGCTGATTTCAGCGTTCGAGATACAGGCGGCAAAAAATAGAAGTTAGTTCATAACCTAATCTTCACTATTTTTTGTCAATATTCTTAGCCTCCAGCTAGGACTACATAGAGTAAATCAGCATGTTGATATTAGTTAGATAATAAGTTTCTCAAAACGAAGTCGTGATTACTTTATCATTTCACCTAATATTAATTAAAGATTGTTAATTACCGTTATTGATATAAGTTACATGTAATTAAAATAAAATAAAGCTGTTAATAAAGTTGTTGATAAAGTTGATATCTGTTGTTGATATCAGTTAATCAAATGATGTGAATTATTGTTGTTGATATTAATAGTTTATTTAATGACGTTATGAATTACAGATTTCGATATCGGTTCATTACACGAGACCTTGTATTACACGGGACCCTGTATTACACGAGACCTTGTATTACACGGGTGACGAACATGACATATTCTGTCATTAGATAGTGATATATCTGTATAATTCAGCAACATAAGCCAAGCCGCCGGGCGCCGATAGAATCGCCTGATCACTGTGCGTAGTAATACAATAAGTATTCACATCAAGCCAATAACTGATAATAAAACGTCAGTTCTAAACTTCATTAGATGACGTCTTTAAT
>CAJDSM010016104.1:0-12964 GCA_903981925.1 Ostrea lurida
AAAAAAAAAAAAAAAAAAAAAGAACACCCCCAAACACTCCACTCCCCAAAATAAACAAAAAACAACACAGCCAACGCTAACCTGTAAAATGGAGATTTTTTTAAAATATTGGATCTGAACTTCTTTGGTGTATACCCCCCCCTTCATGCAGATAAAGTTCTACGTTTCTGCAGCTATATCTGGATATATTTCGCAGCAATTTTATTGACAAAAGATATATTTTCTTCATAGAATCTCTAGCTGTGGCCTTCAACTCGACTTTTAGATATACATGTACATCGACGACGTTTTATCTTATTTTATTCATATGTCAATTCAATATAACCCAGATCACTCGAAATAAAGACACAGCAGGGTGTTCCACTTTGTATTTTATTGAACATTTATATTAATGGCAATTTAACGATACAACTTTATGACAAACGGGATGACTTCGATTTCTCAATGGTCGATTTCCCATTTTTATGTAGCAATATTCCATTATCACCTAGATATGGTGTTTATGTCTCTCAATTCATTCGATACGCAAGAGCTTGTTCTGCGTGTGATCAATTTTTAAATCTTGGCGGCTGCTGACAAATAAGTTGATGTTACAATCACGTTTTAAAGCTAGCCTTTGGCTAATTCTATATCTAATTTGCCAATACAACCTAACACTAGGTCAAATGCTCTCTGGCGTGTTTCATAACAATTGTTAGGCCGTTCTATACACACTGCTTTTGACTACGGATTGATCCATTTTCCTGGTCAAGCTATAGAACTCACGACGGGTGTGACAGGTCAACAGGGAATACTTACTCCTCCTAGATACCCGATCCCACCTCTGGTGTGTCCAGGGGCCCCTGTTTGCCTCACCATGAATTTTGTATTCTAACATTTTGGCATTGTTCAAAATACACATCTATAGATATACTCTCTTCTGGGCACGAAATGTGCTCCTTTGTTAACTGACCTGTTTTTATAATATTACGAGGCAGAATTATGGAAAAAGAATTTTTGTAAGATTTCATACTTTCTTAATGTGTGGCTATATTATCTCCACCCTAAGGCTTGACCCCAGACATGTATGTGGGCATACTTAGGTGACCTAAAAGATGAATATCATTTTGAAAATACATGAGATCATGAACAGCAGCAGTGTATCGCGCCATCATACCTCCCTGGAAGCGTTCACTCGTTCAGCGTCGGAGTTTATGGCCGCATACATTTTTAGACATGAAATTTATTTCCTAAAAATTACAAAGATATCTCTTTTAATGATAGATGTATATCTTTCACTCTTTACAAGAATCCATCACGAGTATACATCTATGTACTAAAAAAAAGATATCTCATCCTTGGGGGGTTACTATTTCAGTCAAGGATGGGGCTTGTCGCTTCCTCCTCGAGCCTCAGATTTCCCTGGATTAGATTTCTCCCATTATACCTGTGAGATTATATTGATTGATCCTGGAAATTTTAGATGAAACAGAATCATTTTTTTTTCTTATTAATTTTCTCGTTAAAATTTCGGAATAAATGCAACATTGAAACAGAATCAATTTTCTCGTTAACATTTCGGAATAAATACAACATACATGTATGTAGAGCAAGAGCAAATTAAAATTCGTAGAAATTGAAACGGTGTTCCTAGATAAACTATTTTACTAAAAATAATATCGATACATTAATTACACATTCATCATACCACATGTATATTCATAATGCATGGCGCTGCAAGGGAGAGAACTCCATCTTACATGGGGAATAATGGGAGAAAAGGCTCTCGTTTTGAATAATGAAGGAATAATTAAGAATTTGAACGATTTATATCAACATAAGTAATGGTGAAAGTGAAGTAGATGAAATTAACATGACTGATAGATGATGAGCCGACCTTTTTGGACTTGAAACGTTTTAAAGAGTTATCTTCCCTTTGTAGAAATAAGAAAATGTAATTTTCTAAAAATATATATATAAATATATAATAAGTATGTGGTAAATGATTAATTTTATTTCATGTTTCCATAAAGAGAAATTAGTGTTTGCAAATTTTTACTACGAAATTTGTATGAAATATCGTTTCTTTTAAAAATAATTTCATAAAACATGTTCCCATAGACTCCAATGTAAAATTCCGGTTGAAAGAAATCAAGCAGCAATCAAAATTTTGAAAATATTTCAATTTTAGGAACCCTTCAAAGTGATGCCATGATTATAAAAATCCCACCATCCATTTACTAGATATGAAATATGGTCATTATAATTTGTTTCTTTTAGATACCGCACGAGAATACGGACTGTGATCTCACACTCGGAACTCCCAGGCGTGGCTCGTACNACGCACGAGAATACGGACTGTGATCTCACGTCGGTGTTAACTTCCGCTTCGTGAAAAGTCCGGGCTGCGTTCAAGATCGTAGCAGCTACGTAGGGCTTGGTAGCGCTACGATCTTGAACGGCATGCTAGGCTAGCCCTGACGTAGCGATAACACGTGTTATTCATACAGCGCGTTCAAGATACCTAGATTTCTAGCCTAGCGGCTAGGCTAGCCGCTACGATCTTGAACGCAGCCCTGCTGACGCGATCACTCGGAACTCCCAGGCGTGGCTCGTACCTCGCACACTGACGGAACCATTCGGACAAACCTCGGCTGATTCCGGAACCTACATTAATATGAGGTACGAATATTCCGAGGTTGGCCGAGTGTAACGTAGCGGAGTTAGCCGAGGATTGCCGATTGTGACGCGATCGGGCCGTTGTTGTCATATCCTCACGTATTTCAAGAAATGAAGTTTAAATCATTTCTTATATTTACATTCCATTTTCATTTCTGTTGGAATTTCCGGCCATTAAAATAGATGTACTAAATTTATCAAGATTCATCCGCGGATTGTTTACATCTGCATCGCATTCATAAGGAAATTGCTGTCAATACAATTTGTAGAGATATTAAAAGTAAAAACATTTTGATGATACGACAATGTGTTATTTACATTATCAACGTTAGTAATTTAGCGCCCGTCCATTTTTGGTCGAGGGATGCGATAATTGATAGTGCCACCATTCAGTGAAGATTGTAACAGTTCCACTCTGAATAAATATACTGATTTTGATTGGCTGATACACTCGTTCTAAATTTTTGGGGATTATTTAGAACAATAAGCAGAAACTACATTCTCTTTGATTCAAACCTTTATTTCGATTCAGCATGTGCTCCGTGTCGTGGGTACCAAGACCCAAGGATCTCGTGCATCAAAGCCCATTAATGTCCCATGGCAGTTGACCCCTGATCTTATAACTGACCTCGCAGCTCACAAGGCGACCCCCCACACTGCGCAGTTGCAGAAGATCAATTGTTTGACAAACGAGTGAATACTTTCCCTCTATCCCATAACCAACTATATTTTCATAGGAAAAGAAAATATCTCAAGATAAAAAGATATCTTATTTCATTTTTTTTTTTTTTTTTCACTTTCTTTTCTTTTTCTTTTTTTAAGTGAGTCGCCAATTTCTTTCACAGATACAGACAGTCTACAGAAATTTTGGTTATGCTAAATTTACGTAAATTGTATGGTGCATTTATACAGAATACTTTCGATCGTTTTAAAGATTTTTTTCAAACACATTTACAAATAGGTACATACATAATTAATAATCTGTCTAAATATAGAATATTGCAGTCGTCCATTTGTATAATGACTTTATATTTCAGCGGGTAGATCAGTCTGGAAATCAGTGAATAGGCAAATTTAACCTTCTGCAGAGGGTTAGATATCGTGTGCATCATCATACAGCTAATTAATATTTTATTTACAGGCCAAATTAGATTTAAACATTATCGGAAAATATGAAACCACAATTGAATATTTGTCAAAACAGCAGCTCGTAACTCGCACTCTAATAACAATGATTTGGACAGGTTTGCAGTTATTCCTGCTCTAGGGGGATTTTATACCGAGATAAGAATATGATACATTTTCAGAATCTATGATTTATAATACATTTGACATAAAAATGACCTGATGTCGTCAGATCATAAGGTCGGGTGTAATGTCTGACAAGGGTCTGTTGGGTTGTCTAGAGTCCGCTTCCAATTCTCACATTTTCATGAATTGGGGTGAATTGAACATAGTTTATTGACAATAGTGCCAAAAGGATTGGGCTCAAGTTCAAAAACTTATATTGCCCTCTCCCTTTACAATAATTTATTTAATTGTCATACATATTAAATATTCTACAACAGATACAAGTTAATGCAACACATTAATACCAATCGTGCTTTCAGAGTGTACAAGTAACATATATAGAATAAAAATAAGATAGTACATTATCTTTTTTTTCTCTTCAGAAAAACGACCACATTGACTAAGAAAAGATTGAATAACTTTGATAAGCTCTACATTTTGTACAAATTATTTATAATCATTTTTTTTTTTATTCCAACGATTACATCCTTTCCATGCAGGGAACTCCTGGCACCCCAGGTGTGGATTACCTGAGAGTCTCTGCGGAGGTATTGTCTCGCTCTATATGATATATAAATATACTGAAAATAAAATTATAAAAAACTCAACCAAAAAAAAAAATTGTACAAAAGAGATTCATTACCCTATAACAATAAATGCACATCAATGATAAATATGTCGTTGAATGATAGTAATTTGTTCATTAAACAATATCTAGCAGTAGTATAGTTTTTACACACACAAAATCTTCCAGTAGTCCACACGAACAATTTGGATTGTCTACTAAGTTACAACGAAATAAGTCAGAGTTTGAAATACAACTATGTCTTAACCTTGTGTGGATTATATTTAAAAAATTCCCAAATGAAAAATATCTTGGTAAAAATTGATTTCAGGTAAACAGGAAGACACAAACTTAAAATATGTGGAATTGATCAATCAATATATATACCGCAATACTGAGCTCGTGTTCCGTAGCAATGCTCTCATACGGTACATATGTACTAAGAGATGAAGTTATAAAACAAACCATTCTAAATTATAATCTCTCTCTTTCTCTCTCTCTCTCTCTCTCTCTCTCTCTCTGATTTTTTGAGATGAAAAACTAATCTCTCTCTGATTTTTTGAGGTGAAAAACTAATATCTCTCTCTTCTCTCTCTCTCTCCTCTCTCTCTCTCTCTCTCTCTCTCTCTCTCTCCTCTCTTCTCTCTCTCTCTCTCTCTCTCTCTCTCTCTCTCTCTCTCTCTCTCTCTCTCTCTCTGAGTTTTTTTTTTAAATAAAAAGTAAAAAAGTACAGCCTTTTGCTGGTGAATAAATCGAAAAGTTCGTGATCAGCCGTGAAGCTTTTGATCTGACATTTAAAAAAAAAAGAATAAGGAGGGACAGTATACAATATGAATGTCTTAGAGAGATTGAATGTTGTCCTGAAAAACGCATGTGATTCCTCTTTTAAGCACGACCTGTCATTAGCATTTCATTAAAATGATTTAAACCGGATTCATCGCCTCCATTAAATGTGATCTTTCTACAGATGGCGGGAACTGATACCCCTTGTCTAACGCTACATGTTCTAAATAGAGCTTTTATAGACACACGATATTTGTTAATGTCGGAGAAGTTTTCCTTTTTTTCTCTCCTTTATTTTAAGTCAAACTGTAATTTTCTCGAAACATACATTTGTTTGTTTCTATTTTTAATACTTTATCACGTTTTCTCTCAACGGGGTCTTTATTTGTTTCAAAACGCAGCGTTTCTACACAAAAATGCATTTAATTTGATCTGTATTTCGTCTATTTTGAAATATGGTCACGTGGATTTGCTGACAGCTGGGACCAAACATTTTATAGACTTAATGCAAATTATAAGGAAGAAAATGTTAAATATTTATTTGATAAAGTATAATAGTGTAAATTTGATTTTTATTTTACTCCTGGTTGACAAGCCGCAATATCTAATGTGACCGATAAATCACATCTCATATACTGGTGATCCCTCGTCCGCTCTTGAAAACGTTAGACATCAATATCTACAACCCCACCTTATCAATAATTTAAAACAAATACTCGCAGTAATGTTTTGAGGTCACGCATTAAACCAATCATAGATAATCTTCACCCGATACGATTGATAAATGTATCATTTCATAATGTCTAAATAAATCCAGTTTTTACGATGAACAGAGAGGACACTTATAAATAAAATGCCAAATTTGATGTCGAATAAAAACCGACATATATTGATATCATATTATGTCTGACGATTCACACATGCAGCTAATAAAGCGCTTCCCCACGGTTCGCTAAATGCCATCTCCTACTGTAGAGAACATAGACAGAAGTGATTCATTCTCAAGATAAAAAATATATATCTAAGCTGTAACGTGTAAAACGAGAGGAGAAAATTTGCAAGCATCCGTGCAAAGTTCTGCAAAAATCAGATAAATTTTTGACATGGAAGCGAACAGGACTGTGAACCCTTGAGTCAGCATCACGGAGAATACAGCGGCATGACGAGACGCGAATCTAAAAAAAAAAAAATGTTGCTCAAGAATTTTTCTGGTTACGTCTTCATGTTTAATTAACCTACAGTGCCCCTTTTTGTGCTGATCTGACAAGTGATGCTTCAAAGACGGGCGAGATTCACGCAACACTTAGCTCTGACGGATATTCGATATATTTGTCTGTGTGCTTGACGGCAAATTCCGACTATCTGCCTCAAAAATGTGGCAAGTGACGGACAATTTGTATAGTTATCGTTATGCATAGTTTCAATCATTAAGATATCTTAAGGTTATCGCTTGAAAGTCTGATTTCGGTAAAAATGTATGACAAGTTACTGACGCTAGACAAGGGAAATATTTGCCAATGCAGTTGGAGGTTTCTTCTGTCATCAACATCATTGAAATTCTACTTCTGTCAATTAAATTGTCCAAAATGGCCACCGGTGGTGACCGCGTGTAAATATTTCTACGACCTCGGTTCTAATTAATCGTGCATCAAACTGCATCAAACAACCTGAATATCATATCTTCATTAATCACTGATATTTGTCAGGAAACAGCGGTAACAGATACCAGAAAAGCATACGAGGTCATACAAGAAAATGTGCGAAAATGTCACTGTCCTAGTAAATCCTAGTTTCCGGTGGCGTTCGATGCGCGTGTCCAAGACGCGTTATCAATCATGTGCAGTCTAATTAGGGGATAACGTGATTTTAGATGTTGCCAGTATTATCTTCATTGTCAATTAAATGCACAAGTCTCACGGTGGCTCTCTTGCTCGGCAGACACAGGTATTGATGTCCGGGGGCAAAATTAGCATGTCACGTGGATCCAATCAAACATTGAACTTCTGTATCTATCGTGAATAGTCTGACGAGATAACAGCGTCTTTAAGTAGCAACCAATATGACCAACTTTGCTTGCAAGTTAAATGAAAGGTGTAATGAAATATACAGATATAAGGGAAAATTGTGAAAAGAGTGTCATTATTATTTTCTATATCGATAAAACGCCCCTTTCATTTCTCTGTTAAAAGAAAATTTTATTTGCGAGCCATACTGAATTTGTTTACCTACACTGACACAAAGGAACCAGATCGTTTCCTGGCGGTGAAGTTAGTGTATTGGAAAACAATTAGAAAAAAGAAAGCTTGACTCATCGGCCTATTGAAATGTCAGATTATGAACGGCAAACAGAGTCCGCAATATTTACAATCTCTTATCAATATTGCTTAATCGAAATCTAAATACATACTTTAACAATAGTGACATTCGAAATTGTGCCAAAGATAACGAAAGGGTACACTTCATTGCTAGGTCTTACGTGAATCTTGACATTTCGTCAATTTTCACCCCCTATGGATTGGTGTAACTCACGCACGTCGTAATATTGGGACTAAATGGTATGTCACGGCGACTGTCCTATATCGTATCCTATAGATCTATTGTATCAATTCGCTGAGGAGAGATGGATTGCTTCTTAATGCATTTTGACAATTTTCGACAATTATGGATTATTTGTTTGGGTTTATCCTTTTTTTTCTTCTTCTTCTTTCTTTATTTTTATCTATTTACTTTTTTATTATAAATTTTCCGTTTTCCCTGCGTATGTCAATCGCCAGAAAATATCGAATTATGTTCAATTTAGTTTCCTTTCACTTCATTATATGACCAATACAAATAGGCGAAGGTAACATCGTGTAACACCAATCAGTCGTGAACGTATTTTCACCGTCAATATTATTGATAAAAAAAATGTTTAATTGCTCAATCTGATTAATTAAAATCATATCTTTGATCCGCTCCGGTAAATATAATTTTGCGATAATATTACCGAAGCAGACAGTAAAATGAGTTTAAATGCTTTGAAAATTTTACATAAAATCAAAGAAGTCGGGCTCGGGATTAGGTTTACAGCAAAATTAAAAATAAAATTATATAATTGATATAGATGTTATTGTGACCAACCAAAATTCACAAATATTCTCAACTCATTAGAGATGCAATAAAATTATGTTGAAGTTTCAAGGCGCGAGACTTTGTGGACGCGCTGATAACGTGAAATGAGAGAAGGCTTCATGTGGTCTTGGAGAATGTCTGTTGTTGTTCATTAGGAAATTCTTGTATTGTCGCTATGATTTATCTAACTGTTATACTCTTCATATCGCAGTAAAGGCTGCTAAACATGTACTGAGTGCTGGTCTTAATTGCAGGGTTGATTTAAAAAAAAAAAGATGTTCCGAGGAAAATGAGCACTACCGACCAAATTGCTTTAAACAATTAACCAGACTAGATATATGTTAGAGTGGTATTGAATAAGTCATTGTGTGAATGAATCATTCTGTCAATATATTAACACACTCTGTCAACAATACTGTAGGGAGATTATTAACACGTCATGGGGTTTTACTAGCGCCACCTACCGTAATGGAATTAACCTTATATAATAAATCTTTTGTAATCGGAAGTCAAATCAAACAAAATTACTTTAAATTAACTGGTTAAGTTGACACGAGGGTATATTGGGTTTGATATACCATGTAATTGTAAATTTACTCATAAAAGTCCCCGCCAAGCATGCGTCACCATCGCTGCGAGAGGTATCGCACGCCGTCTACCGGCGAAAAGATCAAACAAAGTTTGTCACCTAGTGAAATTGCCGCCAAAAGACCCGTAAAAAACGGGGTTCGGGAAGGGGGCAGTTCATCTAAATTTTCAATGAATAAAAAACAAAAAACATTTGTCAGAGAGAGTCCCACTATGCTTGACACTTTTGTCTTGCGGTTTGGTGAGATCTGGCCAAAACTGGATATTTAAAGAGGATGGATGAGGTCTGCGCTTGGTTTAGTATTAGAGTGAACTCTAGAGATTGGTTAAAAAAATTCTAAAATCGCCCACTCGTTAGAAATACTCTGAAATCATAATGCAAATGAAAGGTCATATGCTTCCTGTTGTGTTTTTTGTATAAAGATCAATAGAAAATTGAAACTGATAATAGTTAAGATACAATCACCACTTAATGTTAACTGTGCAGTTAATAATTTAAAAAAGGCATTATCTACTTTTTGCAAACGACCATTTTATTGCCAGTTCTAGAGGATTTTAAGCTTTACAAATTAATTGCGTCTTAAGCAGAAATTAATTAAATATATATAAGTTGTTCCCATTAAGTGAGAATAACGAAGTAACTTTTCCGTTTGTTGTTAATAGTTCAGAAGGTCCCCGGATTTTCGATATTGCACCTGATACAAATTTGATCATGAAGTTTTGACACGTGTCTTTTAATCTTTTCACGCAGCCAAGAGTTGGCAGCTTTAACGTAACAGAGGACCACGTATTGCTTAAAAACATGACCGTTAATATGAAATCGGGTTTATATTTCTCCAGCACGTGCACCTGTGTGTCAAACCGTTTTGCTGTTGACAAGCAAGGTGCGATATTAATCACAGAATACAGAAAGTGTACGAACATGCCAATGCGCAACCAAAATAGATTTCAGGGACATGATTTATTTAAGAAGAATTTTTTTTGGCGATAATAATTCTGAAATAAATCATTTCTTGGAAAAAGATGTTTAATTTCCATGCGTCTAACGACTAAAGAAATATAATTCTTAAAGAAAAACAATGAATATGATTTTTTTTTTGATAAGCCAGAACTAGAGATAATTAATTTCTCTAGGACTATTCTTATAACAATAAATGAATAAATATAAATAAATAAATAAAATAAAACAAAATAAAAATACAACAAACAAAACACAATACAAAGATATTTTACAACATATTAAAGACTACAAGTATTGGAAACGACCATCATTTATAAATGGAAGAATCCGCGGACAGTAGATAAATAAACACTGGTTTTGTGGTGAAAAAAGAATAAAGAAAAAAAAAATCTGTTTAGGCCATAAAGAACGCAATATGTCAAGCTACTTTAAACTTGGGTCTATATATACGATGTCGGATGTCTATTTTCTTTGTTGTTGCATTCACAGCGACGTAAAACAGAACAAACAATTAGCTATTTACATTCTATCATTCACGGATCGCTTCAGAATACATGAGATATTGCAATATACACAATTCACATCACAATACAATAAAGCAGAAAGGTATAATGGAATTTGTAGGAAATTAACCGTGGAACTTTAGATAAATAAGATGGAAACAGGTGGCCCGTCAGTTCATCTTTCTTTCTTTTTTTTCTGTTCTTTTTTTTTTTGTACTCAATTATCACACCAAGTATTCAAGTACAAGTCAAGAAGAAAATTGCACCGAGACAACGAACTGTGTCATATTGTAGAGTGTAGCAGCTCGTCATAACTAGATGTAGATCTCATACAGTGTAAAATTGTATCGCGTTGTGCGTCCGGGCTCTGTCCACGAACTACTTTTACAGGATGGTAAAAAGCAACAATCTGTAAATCCTGGTGCTGATTTGATCTGGAGGTTTTCGCCTTTGGTTACTTAGTTTCTTTAACGAAACAAAACATTATAGTTAGTGTACAGAGCCACGTGGCATATTTGCACCTGTTCTCACCGGTAGAGCGACAAACTGACATTTTGCACAAAACACTAGAGGGCACTGTTCACAAACTACATGTAAATAACACTGCATGATAGATTGAAAAAAAAATTAAGTTACACTTCGGTCCATATTTATTTGAAAATGTGTTACACTTGACTAAGTTGTTGCAATTACACAGAGTTTTTCTGTGTCCTAGTGCAGCTCAGTGGAAGAACGTTCGATTCGTAATGACCGGGAGGTCGTAAGTTCGAACCCCGCTCATGCATAGACCACGTTAACACGCACATTAGAGATCACTACTTCTTTCGCCAAGCGCTGGGCATTTAGAGGGGAAAATCGCGGGTCTCTCGGATAGGACCTTAAAAATGGAGGTCCCGTGCCACGGCAGGCGTTGTCACATTAAAGAATCCTCCCTGCTACTGCCATCAGTCAAAGCATAGATCTTAAAAGTTGTAGTCCTTCTCATCAATCTAAAAAAATCTCGAAGGGACGTAAAACAAACAAAAACAATGGGCAAAAGGGTGGGGGCTAAATTTGAACTTGAATGGCCTCTTTTACACTCTCTAGGAATTATTTTAGGGTCACATTTTCTCTATGTGAAACACGTGGTCTGTTTTTATGGACCACTGACAAGTAGTCTGTATACTCCCAGTCTGCAAAACACGTCATATGTTTCATTGTCAGCTTTTTCCATGTCTGGATATTCATAGACTCTCGTAAAACCCTGAATGTATTATGTCGACTTGTTGTAAATAAACTTTGGCTCTAGATAATACATTCAGCTTTTTCCATGTCTGGATATTCATAGACTCTCGTAAAACCCTGAATGTATTATGTCGACTTGTTGTAAATAAACTTTGGCTCTAGATAATCCTGTTAACAGGTCTGTTTACATGTGTATGAATATACATGTGCCGGTATATATGTCTGTCTAACTGTAGGTATTAAATAAAGCATGATCACTAAACGATATGTTAACACGAATGAGAAATAATTAATTCTATTCCAAAAGGTACAGCATAACAACTGAACTTATCAAATTGCAAAATAAGTAAAAGTTGATGGGGTTGAATGAAGGGACAGTTTGCTTTAGAGCTATAAAATGCCGCGAAATATTTACTTTGCGTATCGAAAACAGCCGATTTCCGCATTCATTCTTTTTAAAAATTCATATTGTTCATCGCCATCAGTTGACGGAGACCATATTGGTACTGGTGGAAGGAGAGTGACAGATAATTAAATATGCAGAATATAAATTGGGTTGTTGCATGCAAAGGTGTTTGTTGTTGCTACAGTTTATTATATATTATATTCTATCTCAAATCTCTGCATACAAAAAAAATTGTTCAATATTTCACGGCGTTTAGAAAAAATGTCCGGAACATACAAAAATTCATTTTAATATCTCAAGGCGTTTAGAGAAAAAAAAAAGTTCGGGAAACTGGTCGTTACAGTAATGTTTCAAAGTTAAAGGGGTACAACTCCATCAAAAATTAACGAACAAAACAAATGTAACTCATTAATTTTATACACACCTGCATACAAAATTTCATTATAATATTGCGAGGCGTTTAAAACTGCTAGCCGCGGAATGACGGACAAGGGAAAAACTATATACCCTGAGCACTAAACATGTGGCAGGGACATAAAAAGTTGTCGGCGGTATATATATAGACAATAACATTCCTTGTTCTCTAAAGTACATGACACGTTCAGACGGGATGGATTGCTGCAGATGATAGAGCGACAGGCTGGAACCTAGGGGCCCCGTTTTCGATTCCTGGTCTGGTCTATTTTCTCTCTTCTGGTTTAGTTACATTTGGCGCCGCAGTCGTAGACTAGTTCCTGACAGGTGAAGACGACTGTCAGGGGATAAAAACCCGAGGCTGATGTCTTCAAAATGTGAAGATATTTGAGGAGGGAGAAATGTGGTAGGAAGATGTTTGGTTGCCCTCAGGGACCCGGGTTCGAATTCTGGTCTGGTCC